>JALPQD010000075.1:228341-311447 GCA_023101885.1 Typhlomys cinereus
TTACTGACAGAGCCATTCCCCCTAGATATCAGAAAAGTAATTTTTGCATGAATAAGTGTTGTTTTTCTTGTGATTGGGGGTACATATGAATTTAGGCATAGGTACAAGTGGTCACTTTAGTTGATGTGCCTGTGGAGGCACAAAGTTTATACCAGGAAGAAGACATGTCTGCTCTACATCCTTATTGCTTTGCTGTGGGATTTCCTAGGCTCCACTCTGAATGTCAGGAATTACAGGATGTGGTCATATTTACCTGCCTTTCTTTCAATGGGATCCATGAGCCCAAACTCGGGGAATTTGTTTACAATGAAAAGGTTTTAACTACTGACCCATTTTCCAATCCACTCAAAAAATTTTTTGAGATGATCCATATTAATGAAATTAGAAATTTTCCTTGATTCACTATTTACTTGACAACCCTGAGCTCTCAATCATTAGGTCAGAAGACAGACTCATCTATTCTTTTTGGAAAGGAATTACTGATTCGATGGATGTATACTTGGTAGAGTCAAGTAGCTATTGTATATGAAGGAATCATATTGCATAATCTTTGTATCTCTATGTAGAAGAATCTAATCCTTTGTGCAAAATGTACAGGTAAATAAAAGCATCAGAGGGAAAGGAATGAACTGAAAATTTTTGGATCAATTGAGAAACACATAGCCACCAAATGTCTTCAAAGACCTGGTTGTATTCAGTTTAACCTTATTTTACATCCACTTTCTTTAGATTCAAGTGAAGAGAAATGGAGTCAACAGGGAAATCCACAAAACAGAACAAGATATCTCCCTCCCAACACATTTAGAATCCTATCAACAGAAGTTCAGACACTGTCAACAGAAGTTCACACATTTCAATTGTTTAACTGTCCACTTATATAAGCTTACCTAAACTATAAAAAAAGAAAGAACATCTAAAAAACTGAAAATTGTTCAATAGCAGCCTGAAAATATATGAATCAAGGTCATCTATACAGCAAGGGAAAATTCTGTGTCATCCTTTAATAGTAGTGTATTAAACCATAGTGACAGGGATGCAGAATTGAAATCTTCCATGACTGAGGATGAAATGCAATTCTGCTGGGACTTTTGCTGAAGAAAATGATGACAGGTGATCTGTCGATGTGCTGAATGCTCTCTCTTTTGATCATACTGATCTTCTGGCTCTTTAGCCACATCAGTGAAGTACAAGTGACACTGAGAAAAGTAAAAGTGAGGTTAGGTGGGAGTCCTCAATCATGTCCATTCTCTCAGATGAATACAGTGTTCCCTTTGAAAGTGTCCTTGAGTATCTTTCTTCCCAGCTAAAAAGGTCTATATCATCTGTGTTTCACAGTCATGACAACAGTGAAAATTTCCACAGTGTCAAGAGGCTTGAAATGCCTAAGTCCTTTGTCAAGCCCTTGATTTAAAGTCCTGTCATAGAGAAAAGGAACCTCTGAGAATCATGAAGCGTGGAAAGGGGTGCCACTGTCCAGGGTGTCCAAGGACACCCTCCTCTCCAGTAGGTGCTCTGCTAACTCTCATCACCAGGGTCTCAGTTCTGTTCCCAGCCTCTGTGGCTATTGTGCTCACACAGAGAGGTACTGGGAAAAAATAACCAACCAGGATCTGGAAACAAGCTTCTTTCTGCCCCCAAATACAAGCTGGATCAAGTTGCTGAACAACAGTCAATCACTCAAGGAGTTGAATGTCCCCACGACTCAATACTATGTTGGCTTTCCTTCAAAATGCAGCCACAGGATTCTCTGATATAGGCTCAAAACTCACTATAAAAGCTTCAAGAATCGGAATGACATGAAGACAAAAGAGCTACTAAAATCAAAGCAGCACAGCCTGTTTTTTCATTTGAATGCCATCTCACAAATGAGAAGGTGTGCTCACGTGTCCGCTGCAGCCCAGCTGTGGAATCTTGGATGGTCAGAAGTGTGCCCTGTTTATGGGCTCCAGAACTGTCTGCACACTTGGCTCAGGAGGACCTAGGTGCTGGCTTGTGCTCCACAGGAATACCTGGTCCTATAAAGACAGCCAAGAAGTATACTGTGTGACTAATGCCTGCAGGGGAACACTGGTTGTCTAGACCAGAACGAATGTGATGTGGGTTGGAACAAACAAGCCTCCTGTTTTCTCCTGTGGATGCTCCAACAGATGGACCCCATATTTACTATAGAGATGGAGCCTGCGCCTTTGGGTGACAATTTCTCATGATTTTTTTCTCTAAACTGGGGCTAAGATTTGAAGAGCTACAGCAAGCACTTGAGCAAAATCACTTCTTTCCTTGTAACAGTTGCTATGTATACCTTGCTATATATCACAACCCATTCTTGAGGGGCACAAGCCTGATGGGGAAGTCAGCAGTCTTCTTGATTTGCTCTTATTGCTATGAGACAAGGCTTCTTGGTGAATGTGACGTTTGCTTTTTAACTCAACTGGTACCTCTGCTGTCCACCACTAGCAGCAAGTGCAGGCACACAAGGCTTTTCCTGTGTTTCTGTGCATGTGCTGGCAATTCTGACAGGTCGTTATCCTTGCATAATCCTTCTCATCCAATAAGTCCCTTTAAAAATTGTTAGTTAACTTGATGCTAGCTTCTGTAACTTTCAGTCACTTGTTCAGAAAGCCAATTCATCTGTCCTTTCTACAAAATTCTGTCAAAGAATTCCTGACATGTGTGAAGAATAGTTTGGTGACTGCCCTGAAAATCCTCAGGTAGGGACTTTGTGCCTCTGTCACATTCTACATAGAACACTGACTCTTTGCAGTCAGTTTCATCCTGTGTTCCACAATGGAACAGAAAAAAAAGTACAATAAATAAACAGGGGCTCATGATGACTATGCATGTCTAAGACTGCATTAGAGAGTCAGTTTTAAGCACATTGTCTTGGCTAACATCTGTTCTCATATAATCAACATGTGAATGAAAGGATCAGCAGTTGTTTTACTCATACAAGAAAAGTCATGTTGTTTGAGAATGAACATATTCCCACTGTTTATACAAATGCCATTAATATTTCTGGGGAATTATTAAGCAATTTTAGTTTTCATATTTACATTTTATTTCAGTGCACATGGTAAAACAAAACTGTACTTTTTCTAGTAAGTTGCATACCCACTTCCTTTTTTTTCTTGTCAGAAGAGAATCTACAAATCCCAGTTTCCCAAATAATTTATGCACTTGATGGAAGTAAAGATTCAGTTTTCTAGCAAGCACATAGTATTCACAGAGGTGCTCTCAACCATGGATTTGTCTCTGAGAGTTGCTATTTCCTTGTGGATTTTCTGTGTGTCTTAACGAAGTGGAGAGAGTCGTGTGACCTGGTGGAGCATCCCTTTTCATTGAGCACATACCTGCTTGTTATGCTCCTTTCCACTCAAAAGTTCTGTTTCCAATTCCTGTTTACTAGTTAGATAAGAGCACATGTGATTCAGGCAAACTATTCTTTTCACTTTTCCAGAAGCAATTGACATTGAGAAAATAGCAATCCCTCAGGTACCTCCTTAGTGTATGTGCACCAAGAACCCTCTGCATGGAAGCGAGAGGTGAAGCGTCAGGACCACGCACACCCTCAGGTAAGCAGCACCTGCAGGGTATTCAGGGACCTGGTCTTTTCTTTCTCTGCTGATTGTGGTGATGCTTCTCCAGGTCATGCTGCTCTCTGAGCTGTGTAGGAATCAGATCCAGAGTTTAAGGCATTGAAGGACCTTGTGGCTCCTTGGTTGAATGAGTTGGATCTCCCTTTTCTGCTTCCCACATGTAAGAAATGACCGAAGTTCTCTCAGAAGTATAGTGACAAAGACATTCCAAACCCCTAGTCATCTCCTTTCTCCCATGAGCTGACTCAGTAGGTATTGGTTGGTCCTCTTCAGCTCCAAGGACCCTTGAAATGTTGGTCTCAAGGCTACTAGGCAAATTCTGGCCTCTTCCAGGTGCTAAGTGACCCACACGTCTCTCTGATGTAGCAGGTGGGGTGGAAGAGGTTCCCCTGTGCAGGAAGACATTCTGGAGGCAGTGAGGAAACACTTTCACAAGATCACTGTCTGCTGACAGAGAAGAAGTACAGCCCTATGACTGGTAGGAGTCAGAGCAGAAGTCACGATTGCCTTCTTTTCCTCAGTCAACCTTCATACAGAGAGAAAGGAATATGAAGGGTTGGACCCAACATGGATGTGCCTGCTATGACCAAGACAGTCGCTCATTGCCCAAATCTTCCCAATTTTAGGCCTGTCATTTTTACTTCAGCTAATGTGAACACAATCAGTTTGGGGCATATTTCAAGAATATTGAGCAATATCTTAAGCTTTCAATTTTTATGGAGATTTATCATCTCTGTTTCTCTCTTGTTATGTATCCGTAATCTTTTTGTTTTCTCTTATTTTTAATGAGATATATTTGTGATTACTATTGTTCATAAATCTGATATGTAAGTTTATTTTGTGGCATAGATTGAAAAAATGTTTGTTATGCAAATTAAAATTTTGTTTGTATGTGTGCATTCAATATAATAAAGTTCTTCCATTTGTTTTTTCTTGTTATGAAGCCTGAAGCTTAATTGTGGAACATAATTAGCAAGTGAATGGTATTATCAATTAACTTGTCTCTGCTAGTTTAACTTGATGATTTAAACTGTATTTTAGGCTATGCTTGTGAAAGTAAAAAAGTAAAAAAAAAAAAAAAAAACCACAGTTCCTTCACTTTAGTGTCTTTGAAGTCTACAGGGACAAACAGAAAAAAAACTATCACGTTAAGCTACTAAAGTTATGTTTGAAGTTACAATGTGAAGAGTCAAAATGCTATGACGTCCTCCCTGGAGGAAATGAACTATAGAATTTAATAAGAATAATGCTAGAGATAGTCTGTGTTGGTTGACTGACAGATATTCAAGTGCCAATGCCAATGCCATATGGATAGGACAGCTAGAAAGTGATTGGCAGAAGTTTTGAGATTTTTTTGAGGATTTGCACAATGGTGGGGAGTTATTTGAGGAG
This sequence comes from Typhlomys cinereus, assembly GCA_023101885.1. Classification (NCBI taxonomy): domain Eukaryota; kingdom Metazoa; phylum Chordata; class Mammalia; order Rodentia; family Platacanthomyidae; genus Typhlomys; species Typhlomys cinereus. Next base: position 233,327 of record JALPQD010000075.1, read on the forward strand.
AGAGTGTAGCAGAAGCAGATGATCTCAGGTGACTTTAGGGATGACAGCACCATAGGAGTTCAGCCTGATGTCAGACAGCCCAGGAAAGGTGCAGATGCAAGTGAACTGAGCCTAGTGCAGCAGTTCTATACTACCACATCTCAGAAAGAGCACAGACTCAGAATCACAGGCACAGGCAGATGTCTGGATAGAATGAAATAGCTTAAGTCCTGAGGGTGCAGTTGAAAAAGTGAAGCAAAGAAATTCAATGATGTCATACACAGAAGTAAATTCTGAGGTACACACCTGTAATGCAGGGGAGGAGTGCAGAGAGATATGATGAGAAGACAGCGTATTCTGTTCATGGCGTGTTCACTAGTGAAGTGTATCTGGGTCTGTGGTTATAAGCAGATGCTTTCTACATGGAAAACACATGTCGATTGTTTTCATGTGTCACACATTTTACATCATAGTAAATCAATGTAAAGACAATGAAAAAATTATCCATTGGCACTAGAACTATGTTGCATTTCAGAAAGCTGTGCTGAGTTTTGAAACAGAGATTGCTGACTTCAGAGCCTGTGATGCATCAGGAATTGGAGTCAGGAACACATAGTCCTCTCTCCTATCAACCAAATAGCCTGTCACTTTGTCACTTACATTACTTGATATTCATAATAATCACACTGCAATCATGTTCCTTTGGATTCACAGTTCCAAATACAATGGAAGCTGCAGGTGAAGTGCACTGTGAAGAGCAAGAGTAAATGAAGCTGAAAATGGTGGAGAAGAATGATAGAGACCTTTGAGTTTCAGCCTTGCTTTATGACTTCATGACAAATTTTTGAGAAACAGAAACAACCACAAACAGAAGGTGCAAATAAATGCATATTTCATTTAAAAATAATTACATTGGATGACATAAAACCACAAAGAACAAATCATCATTTTTTTTAAAAGAGAAAATATTTTTCATGTCCTCAGAGGAGGGAACCATCCAGATGTCTTTTCCATCTGCATCGTAGGCTGAAAAGGTGTGTGGAAAATATAAAATATGAAAAGAAATCCTAAGCATAAAGATTATATAATTAGTAAGTTATATTTTTAAAAACGTATATATGTATAATGGATAACATAAGGAAAGTACACAATATCCTTTGAACACATTGAATTTTCTTCTTTTTTTTTTAATCTTATTATAGTCATTACAGACATTTCAGTGGACTATTTATTTACCTTTATACCTAAAACAATAGAATGTACAAAATGTGTAAAAAACTATTTGCAAGACAATGGATCTAAGGAACTGAAACACAGTGATTATCTTGGAGCTGAAAATTAGTTGAACCCTCCTGAGACAATCTCTAAGACCCAGTGTGCGGAGGGGAAGCTGAGGCACAGCAATGGAAATCCTGAACTGCAGGTATGCGGAGAGTCTGTAGAGACCAGGAGCAGAGGTTCACGGGAAAGAGAGTAGGATGGTCAATGGGGCAGCCTTGGAAGCCAACGCAGAGTTCACCAGCCAGGCACGACACAGTGAAGGATGGTTTTCAGAGGGATTTCCAAAGATTCTTAGCCTCGAAGACTTGAAAGCACAACTTCCCCAGGGGGGACTATGTCGCGTAGGTGAAGCTTTCTGTTCTGCAGGGAGGAATGACTTCATCTGTAAACCGGCATTTTTCTTAAAGAACAATAGAAGATGTATGCGTGGTCTCTATCAGAAGTTATTTGGAGTCAGCTGCTACTGGCAGTAACATCACTCCCAACTTGGAGATAATGAAATATGTCAGCTTGTAAGATTTCATGTCGTCAATCCTTAAAGCACCGTGCAGTCCAGAAACACAATCCACCGAGTTTTAGGGAAGACGTATCAAAATTCACCTTTATGTTGTACTTATGATTTACATACCTAGGTATTCATTTTTACTGTGTATTTAATGTGTTAGTATTGTGGAACATATTAACATGACTGAACTGATACACACTCGTTGAGTTTGAATGAAAATCGTTCTTGTTGCTGGCCAAAGTCTCAGGCTGTTTTTCTGCATATGTGCGAATGAATTCCATCGTGTTCCTACTAGACCATGATTTTTTTTTTGAAATTTTTTTGAAATTTTTTAAAATTTATTCAACTGTGCGTATGTGCGTGCGTGTGCGTGTGTGTGTGTAGAACCACGGGGGAATTTGGGAACCACCATGGACGCCTCCACCTCCTCGTTTACTCTGCCCCGGGATTCACAGGCTCCGCCCACCAGGACCAGAAACGCAGGCCGCCCCCTGCTTCTGCCCAGCGTCTATATATGGGGTCTAGGATCTTAACTCAGGACCTTCCGCCTGCAAGGCAGAGGCTTAACCCCTGAGCCACCTCTCCAACCCCAAGACCATGATTTTTTTTTTTGAGTTCGTGATGCCACTTAATTATTTCAGAGTTAAAAATCACGCCTCCAGCACTGTCACCTAGAGATGATTTTGCCCACTGCTCTGTTTGGCCGCTAGCCTCTTGTCTCACTCTTCAGTAATGGTGAGACAGATTCCTTTCCCGCGAGGAAGAGAAATCCATGGTTTGTTGCCTTTGCCAATAACAAAGATGTTGGAGAGTCGAGTGGCAAAACTGTTGCTGTTGGCATCTTTCACGTGAACCACATCAAAGGAGCCAGGATGTCTCTCTCTGTTGCTTCCCAAGTTAGCACCTCCAGTCACTATACACAGGTTTCCGGTGTCAAACTTGATGAAGTCAGTTATCTTGCCTGTCTCCAAATCAATCTGGATGGTATCGTTCACCTTGATGAGGGGATCAGTGTATCGAATGGTACGTCATGGGTGACCAGATGAGGGATTCCTTTTGTGCCCACAAAGATCTTCCTCACTTTGCACAACTTGTACTTGGCCTCCTCAGGTGTAATACGATGAGCAGCAAATCGACCCTTGATGTCACAGATGAGATGGAAATTCTCTCCAGTCTTGTCAATGCGGATGACATCCATAAACCCAGCAGGGTAGGTTATGTCAGTTCTGACTTTGCCATCAATTTTAATGAAGTGCTGCATGCAAATCTTCTTCACTTCATCAACAGTCAGGGCATTCTTAAGTCTGTTCCTTAGGAACATGATGAGAGGCAGGCATTCTCTTAGTTTGTGGGGACCAGTAGATGGACGAGGCGCAAAAACTCCGGTCAGTTTATCCAGCATCCAATGTTTTGAAGCTGCCACACGCTTCAGATGTTTCTTGGGACCATGAGCCATGGCTGCGCTGTGGACCGTGTGGTTCTTCGTCGTGCTCTTCCTCGTCTACATCCTCCGCGTGCCCTTGAAGATCAACGACAATCTGGAATTTTCTTCTTCTTTCTCTGAGCATAGTTATTGGATTTCACATGCTTTATTAGATGAAAGTGTCCCATATCATATCTTTTGTTAGCTTTTTCATTATGCAGGTGTGTGTGTGTGTGTGTGTGTGTGTGTTATGTTCAAGTGCAAACACCAAGGATATTGATCCTTGTATTATTTTCTGATTTTCCCGTTTTGGTGGAATCCACATCAAAAGTTAACTTAAAAAAATTTAGTACAACAAGCACGACCATGTTCATAGCAGCACTGTTTAAAATAGCAAAGTCATGGAATCATCCCAAGTGTCCAACAGTTGATGTGTGGAAAAGGAAAATGTGGTACAATGGAGTACTACTCAGCCATCAAAAATGATGAATCAATGGAATTTGTGGGGAAATGGATGGGATTAGAAACAATTATATTGAGTGAAGTATCGCAGACCCAGAAAATTTAGCTCCGTATGTACTCCCTAATAGGTGGCTCCTAGTAGGAAACCCACATGAGACACTCAAGGATAAATCTCTGTAATAGCTACAGTAATTACAAAGATTATGAACAGGAGGGATGGGGTAGGAGGGCCACACCAGAAACAAAGAGAGAGGAGACCATGTTACAGCAGAGCAAATAGGCCACCATCAAGGACTGCAAGTAAGTAATGAGACATCTGGTTAAGTTCACAGACTTTCCTTCTTGATCATCTGCAACTGATGGGGTATGATCTCACCAGAAGGGAAGGGCATATAATCTGGCAGACAAAAAGTAAGCAAATGGGTGACTGACCCCTCCCTCACTGCAGTTTTATTACATCTACCTTTGAAAATAATTTTATAACAAGATTCTAGTTTAACACCTTTTTATCTCTGGCCAATACCCATCAGGATGGAGTGAAGGGCATTGCAGGAGCAGCAAAACTGAAAAAAAAATCAACAAACCATAATCCACAACTTCAGAGACTCTATATCAACCACCTGGAACTAGGTCAGCCTAATCTCTCCCCATCCTGAAGCTGAGGGAAATTTGTGGGAGAGGGGGCGGTAAGATTGTAAGAGCACAAGGATGGGAGGAGCAATGATATGCAAGATACTCCACACGAGTTAGGGCCGAAGCAATCATAATTGGACTTTGCATGCCTTGCCCAATGTCCAACACACTATTGACCCCACAAAGTCTAGCATGGACTAAAGGCACTATGATCCTTGGAGGCAAGGGATTGACAGCCACAGTAGTATTGCTATGCTTAAGTGGGACACAGGAAAGTGTTATGGGAAATGCCCCTGGGTCCTTGCACCTCATCAGAGAGGAGGACCCAGAGGAGAGTTGGGCATACACATTTAAGGATGCTTCGGGGATGGGAGAGGGAGGTACTGGGGGATGGGGAGGGACGGGAAGGGGAGGGGGCACAGGGCAGTGGGAGGTCGGAGAGAGGGAGAGGACGGGTGTACCTGTTAAGTCTGTATGAGTGATAATTAAAAAAGGGATGGAAAAAAAAACATTGCTAGAAAGCTTTTCAGTGCAGTTGCCACTCACCTCCACTGTGTGTGTCAGGACTGCTGGACCTTTAAGAAGGGCCTTCACTCATGTTCTAATCACACCTGGTTAACTCAGAAACTTTATAGCATGATTTAATTACAATGCTGCTGTGTAAAAGGATATTTTTAAATTTCTGCTTGAAATTGTGCTGTTGTCATGCTTATTATAATTATCAAACATGATTCCAAACTAACTAATTTCAACCTTCAGAAAGATGGACATACTGCTCTTTTAAAAAGAGATCGAGAGGACAAAAACCTGAATTTTGTCAGCTGAGAGAGAAAAGCAGAAAAACAAAAGCAAAAACTAATACATGAAAAGAATCATTCAACATAATGAAATGCTGAAAGGAAACTAATATCACAGCTGGAGCTGCAGGCTTTCAATTCTGTAGCACAGCTACTAAAGCTAATACCACTGCATCTGGAGTACTGAATCCTGGTTCTGTGGGACACAAACCAGGAAGTTGAGACTGACTCATTGCAGAGCTGAGCTCCCCTGACCCCTATGGGCTGTTGTCCAGGCTGAATGGTCCCTCTGGCAAGAGAGATGCTCTGCCCCCCATGCCTGCTCAAGTGACTCAGTCTTATCTTGGAGCCTGAATTTGCCACAGGAAAACCTTGCTGCTTTTTACACAGCTGAGAAGAATCCCCTCTCATAATTGCCTGCCTGCCAGAACTGACTTCAAATGTCCCTGGCTGAGAGGGAGCATCCTGCAAGTGGACTGGCAAGTGCCTTATTTCTACCGAGAGGAGCTCCAACAGGTCTTCAGCCTCCTCACCACAGAGGTAGACCGTGCTGCTGTGGAGCAGAAGGTTCTCTCCAGAGTGCTCTCTAGTCTCTCTGTGTGCCCAGAAAAAGTTGAATCAGACAGCAAAAGAAGATCTTTTCTCTCCCACTTTGTCCATTCCTATGTGAAAATATTTCTGCAGAAAGATCAATTATCTTAAGAGAAGGGATGTAACCCTTGTTCCTGGGAGGTCGTGAGAAGAGAATTCCACAGTGTCCTTTTCCTCATTACCAGTGCCACAAGAGTAATTGTGAGGGACAGAAGAAGCTCTAGGGAGAATCTCCTCGAGCAATGACAGCAGTGATTTCCAAACAAACAGAATCATCAGAACTGGTTCTGCAACAGTTGAAAACATGTGAACCCAAAACAAACCCCAGAGGTGATTTCAATCTATTCTTATACATCACATACATTACAAAACTGATGACCAGTTTTGCTCATATGAAAAATGAAACTAAAAAGAACCTTATTCTGGAGGATAGTGGCAGTTATTATACTGAATGGAACATGTAATATGAATAATTTTATAGGCAAATTATTTCATTATATTTGGCTCTCATTATTAACATACAAAAAATAATTGATTTTCTTTAGTTTGATAAGAATTCAATAAGTTTGGAGAAGCTGAAGAGTTTGTGTAAATAATTACTTTCAATTATTTCTCAATTTTTTCTCATCGAGTAAGGATTTGGTTCCAAGGGTTTTTAAATTAGTACTTGGCATTTAGAAGACATTATAGGCCTCAAGTTTATTTGGCAACACATGTTGTTCTTCAAATTGTCATTCTGTGTATCCCGTAAGTAACAGTAAGGTTGAAATCTTGAAATTGGATGAAAGATCAGACAAGAAACCTGTAACACATAAATGGCTGTGGTTGCAAACTCCCCACATTGTGCAGACCTCAGTCACATCAGCACAGGAGAACTCTGCACATGAGTGGGCCACCATTTACTGTATTCCACTTGTTTTTTATGTTTTTATTATCATGAATTTTCTACGTGTTGGAGAACTCAATTAATGAACTTTGCAGATCTGGTCTCTGCTAATGTTATTCCACAATCCTTTATGTGACAATTATTAAAGTGGGAAGAATATTGAATATCTCAATAAAAATATTGACTATCACAATGATTACAGACCTCACAACATGGTTACTTTTTTCGTGATGCAAGAAAGAAGAGTTGTTAATTGCTGAAAACAAATGTTAAGGGAATAATTATTATGACACTTTTATTACTTCAATAGTTTTCATGTATTTCAGTGTGAAACAACCTTCATGAATTTCATAGATTATCAAGTTACAAGTGAATATGATAAACTGCAGTTTCTGTGAGTTCATAAGACTAAAATCATTCGGTGAATCAGACTATGAAGCAGTATCTCTAATTTTTAATTTAAAAAATTGAATTTGAATTTTAGCTTATTAAACTCAGTACAAAATATTCATTGAAGAAAACAATTTAGTGTTAATTTTTACCAAGATACTTGTATCATACATAAACATACAATGTATATATGCTTTAATTTACTGTGAATGTGGGGGAGATGGTTCTGGGATAAAGCCTTTTCCTTGCAAGCAAAAGGACTTGAGTTCTGATCTTGGATTGCCCTTAAAAACACTGGGCAGAAGAGGAAGCTTTGATCTGTAATGGGAGATAGAAAAATCTAAGGTGGGTACCAAAGTCACTTTTGGGCCTCCACAGGCAAATTAAAAAAAAGTACTATGGGGATGGAAATCAAAGAAATCTTTTATGTAAGAGAAAAGGAAATATAAACTAGTTGAGCAACATAATTCTAAATCCTTGTTGAATATACAAAGAAACTAAAAGAAACAATAGAGGGAAAAGAATGAAGTGAGTGTGTTTAGGTTCCAGTTTGAAAAGCATGAAAAGCAAATGTCTTCCTAGAACAGGAGATGTAGGGTCAGGAGCACAACCCCCTGAAGGGCCAACTGGACATGGAAGCTCCGCAGAGGCCCCGCCCTGTGCTTCCTGCTGCTCTCGTGGTTTCATTTTGGCTTTAGGATTTCACTGCAAACATAACAGGAAGTACAGTGAACAGAGACAAAAGACAGAGAAAGCTGCGGAACAGCAAATGATCTACGCAGCACACACGTCATGAAACTGTTAGCAAGAGCAGTAAGAGACCACAGTGGACGTCTAAAGATATGTGCACATTAGTCTACATAGTTATAAAACTTCCTCAGAAGAATTTCAAAGGAAAGAACTTACCCAAAAGTAACCTAAAAATGAACGAACCATCGTTAGTTATAGAGTATAAGAAAATCCCGTGTCATTCCAGATGTCCATGAGCCTGTCCCTTTCCAGACTGGATATAAAGCTTTATACCATTTGAGTTTCACAGTCAAGATAAAAATTAAAATTTCCACGACGTTTTGAGGATCCACGCCCAAATCATTTCTGCAGCAGCGTTTTGAAGTTGTTCCCTGGAGAAAAGGAGCCGCTGAAGAACCATGAAGCAGCCAGTGGGCGCCTCCCTCCAAGTCCTGCAGGACGCCCCCAGCTCCAGCAGGTCCTCTGCTGAGCTGCACCCGCCAGTGCCTCTGCTCCTTCCCTGGCTCCCTGCTGAGGTGCCAGCCTCAGTGACTGAAATGCTTTTCCAGGCTCCTCTGCGCTGGCACCTCTTGCAATGAAGAAGCAAAGCATTCTGGGACGTTGCAGAACAGTGGAATCAGTTGTCGCATTAGTTTCAGAAACCCAGGAAGCAAAGGCTCAGCAGCCTGTGGAGGCGAAAGAGCTGCAGAAACCCAAAGCGCCACAGTCTGAATTTTTTGCATGACTGTCACCTCAGGAATGATCAGTCCACAGAGTTTCGGGGAACAGCTGTGCTCGCGCCCCCTGCACGCCGAACACAGAATCGCTGCGGTTCTGAACTGTTCCATGAATCTGCTGCTCAGCTGTCTGCATTATTGCCTCAGGAGTCCTTGGAGCTTCTTGCAGATTCTTGCAGCTTCTGGGCTATTGGAAAACTTTGCATCTACTCACATAGCTGGGAGGGATCCTCAGCTTTGAAAGTCTGCGGGACAGAACCGACAGCGTAGAAAAAGAATGTCATCGTGTGAGGAACAAATAAGACTCTGTTTCTACCCACAGATGCTCCAACAAAAGTCTTCCACGTGTTTAAGACATAGATGGACAGACTTGCTGCATGGGAGATGTCAGTCCAGGAACTTCTATAGAGACTGGATAAGTGTGCAGAAGATGTCGAATTCACTCTTATCAATTGAAGTATGGATTTCTCATGAATGGTAATCTCTCTGGAGAAAAAAAATGCATACAAGCCTGGAAGGTGTCAGAGAAGAAATGAAAGACTGTTTTCCCTCACTATAACTGCCACATGTTGAGTGGCAAATAGAGAATATCGCTACACTAAGGGACCTTGAGAGCAATGTCTGTGTTGCTTCCAAAGTCAAAGACAGAAATAGAAAGTCAGGCCCCTTCCCCTCCACTCCGCTGCCTGGGAAGCGCTAGGTCCAGCTGGGCCTCACCTCACTGTGACCCAGGTAAGATCAGTTCCCGCCCACCTGCAGAGCCCCAGGCCGCCGGAGTGGACCCAGCTCTCTGGCCAGGGGGTAACATACAATGCCCACCAGGATGGAGTGAAGGGCATTGCAGGAGCAGCAAAACTGCAAAAGAAAACCAACAAACCACGATCCAGAACTTCAGAGGCTCTATATCAACCACCTAGAACTAGGACAGCTTAATCTCTCCCCATCCTGAAGCTCAGGGAAATTTGCGGAAGAGGGGGCGGTAAGAGTGTAAGAGCAAAAGGATGGGAGGAGCAATGATATGTAAGATACTCCATACAAGTTAGGGCTGAAGCAATCATAATTGGACTTTACATGCCCTGCGCATTGTCCAATACACTATTGACCCCACAAAGTCTAGCATCTGCTAAAGGCACCAAGATCTTTGGAGGCAAGGGATTGGCAGCCACAGCAGTGTTCCTATGCTTAAGGGGAACACTGAAAGGGTTCAGGGAAAGGCCACTGGGTCCTTGTACGTCATCGGAGAGGAGGGCCCAGAGGAAAATCAGGCATGCACAAGAAAGGACTCTCTGGGAATTGGGGTGGGAGGCACTGGGGGATGGGAAGGGAGGAAAGTGGGGAGGAAGAGGAAGGGGTACGGGGGGGAGGAGGGGGGAGGGAGGGAACTGGTGTACCCATTAAGTTTGTATGAGCTGAAATAATAATAAAAAATATATTAATTAAAGTTATTCTACCCACAAAAAAAAGTTAAAATGAAAAAGATAAAACAAATTTAACTATACAAAGAGGTTAAAATGAAAAAGACTGCTTTTTTCCTACTTCAGCCCTTGTCACAATTAATGCTATTTATATACATATTATGGTTTTCTTCTTCATGAATGTTTTTATAGATTCATATAATTTTTATGAAAAATAAGAGACTTCTAATAAAACAATGAACTGAAAAACTCATAAAATAAAATAAAAAAAGAAATAGAAAGTCAGTTTCATCACCAGCTGAAACATGTGTGAACCCAAACCCATGAGGTGATGCTCAAAGTATCTTGGATATTGTCCCAATAAAACTTAGCAAAATCGTGATTAGGGTGTGTTTGTTCTTTAGAGTACTTTGGGGTACATGGAGTTCATATCAAGAGGGTATGTTGTGCTTGCTAACCAAATCAGCAGTCTTTGTATTTGGCTCTTTGCCTTACTCTGTTGAGACACTGAATGGGAACTTTAAGTGTTAGCTTAGCTGAATGAAGAGCAAATGCATAGTTTTTGATGTGATTCTACTCTCTAGTGCTGCGACCACAGACACGCAAGTTTTTTCTGTCTTTCCTATGGGCATTCACATAGCTCCTCTCACTTCCACAAGTCATCTCTCTGGCTCCAAAACCCACTTATATCTGTTAACTCATTGCTGTCTTCTGGGATATCAGTCCCTGCATCAGGATGCCAGCTCCTCTGTCCTTTCTACATGCAGTCATGAAGGAATTCCCGACTTGTGAGAATGCTTGTGTGACTCTCCACACATCATGCTGCAGGGACTGCTGTTCATCTACATTGTGTCTCTGTAGCATCCACAAAACTCACAGACATTTTGTGATCATTTCAATTTTTGCTCCACAGTGGCATTGAGAAAATGTATTAAAAATCATCATTGGCAATAAAGACAAGTATGACTGCATTGGACAACCTCACTTGCAAGTACATTCAATCAGTTTATACTGGTTCCGGTATGTTCCTTGTATGTTACCTTGCTCTAAAAAGAATTGAAGCTTCTTGAATCATGTGGGGGCTGACTGATGTTGCTTACCGAGAATACCCTAATTTGTTTTCATTACATTTTCTTATTAACAATCCTGAATGATTATTACCTCTTTCTAATATTATGTGTTATGTATTTTTTCTCTTCAACAGAAACAATAGAATAAGAACATTGAATTCCTACTAATAACTTGTGGAAAGGAAGTGACACATCACACACACACACATACACACACACACACACACACACACACACACATTCAGACTTCCTTTCATCCTGTCAGGCAAGACATCCCAACCCCAATTTCTCAGTTCCATTATGCACTAGAAAAGCAAGTCATATCATGAAATCTGTCAATTATCAAGCTAAAATATTGCAGTCTCACAAGCTGCACCTTGCCAAGTCTCACAAGCTGCACCTTGCTAGTGCCTCTTCCTTGACTTCCTGTGACTTCTTGAAAAAGCTTTTCAAGTCCGCTGAGCCAGGAACACATCCCTGTTCTCTGAAAACAGCCTTCTTGTTACCTTCATGCTCATCCTCCTAAACAGGTTCTGTCCCCCATTGCTGAGTATGAAATTAGATAAGATTTTGTGTAATCAGACCCATTGTCACTCATTTTACCTAGAACCTAGTAACATTCACCAAGCAACACATATTTGTTGCCTCTTTAACATATGTGTACAAGTATTCTCTCCATAGAAACTGGAGGTGAAACATCAGGACCACACATTCCCACAGGGTCAGCAGCATCTGCAGGATCCCCAGGGGCCTGGTCCTTTTCTTCCCTGATGGCTCTGCTCTCTGAGCTGTGTCTGCCTCAGATCCATAGTGTGGGGGGAATGGAGGGTCTTGGAATTCTTGGGACAAATAAACTGTATCTACATTTCTCCACTTTGAACTTCAGGAATGACTGCATTACTTCCAGAATTTCAGTGGCAAAGAGATCCCACAAGCTATAGCTATCTTTGTTGTCCTGCATTATGGTTTGAAATGTGTCCTACACAGTCTCATATTTTGGGAAGGTCATGGCACCTTTGAGTGGCATAGCCTTGCTGGAGGACAGCAATTACAAAGGGTAGGCCTTGAGGTGAATTAGTCCCACCCTCTCTCCAAGACAAATCTGCTCTTCCAGAAAGTAGTCTTACAGCTCTCAATCTCTAAGACGTCTGTAGTGACATTGCCTCCTCCAGCCTCGGCAGGTCCGCCATGCAGCCTCCTCTGGAACTGTAAGCAAAATAAATCTCCCTTTCTCCTTTAAATTGATTGACATTGGGTGCTCTCTCATAGCAACAGTTAAGATTAATCTTTGTATCCTGTGAGCTGACCCAGCTAATCTTGACTCTCTTCAGTACCAAGGACTCATCTCTTCCTGGGAACTTGACCCTCCCAGAAAGATTTGACACTGGGCTCTTCCAATTACCCAAAAGCCTCTCTGATATAACAGGTGGGGCACAAGAGGCGCCCCTAGGGAGGAGGTCTGCTTAGAGTTTGAGAGGAATCACTTCCAAAGGATCTCTGTCTACTGGGAGAGCAGGAAATACATCTCTTTGTCTGAATTTAGCCAGAGCAGAAATCATAAGAGTTAACTTATCCACGGTGAGCATCTAAGTAGACAGAGAAAAAAAGGAGTGTGAAAGTCTTGATGTAGCATGGAAAAATGACTCTTTGGGACTGAGACAGGATCTCATTGGACAAGTGCTTTCCAGATGAAACATACTGTTTTTACTCCAGTTTTCAGTATTGCCAACAATTGGATTGATACTTTCAAGATTATGAAGATATAAGTTTTCTAATCATTTCAATGCAAATCAATCTTATCATCTATCTGGGTATCTATTTTTCTATTTATCAGTCTATCCATCATCAACATCATCATGTTCCTGATCTGTGTAGCAGTTATCTATTTCCCTTTTCTGCTATTATCTAATAAGTGGTTATAATTTTGAAATGACAGTTGTTCACAAAATCTGTTGTGTAACTACATTGTGTGGCATACTTGAAATGACAATATGACATACTTGTTATTATACACAAAAATCAACTCCATATGTATCAAAGAACTTAATATTAGGCCAGAGACTATGAAAACCCTATTTGAAAGACTATGTAACTCCCTTGAGCAGATTAGATTAGGCCAAATATTTACCAAACAGAAACCCAATAGTACAGGCATTAGAACCAATACTCAACAAATGTGATCTTATGAATTATAGAACTTCTCTTCAGCTAAAGAGACTGTAAACTGAACAAAAATGCAAATGACAGAACAGGAGAAAATCTTCAGTTTCTCAAGGAAACTTTTCCAGGGACAAAATTGAAACGTCTAACAAATATCTTAAAAAATGCTCCACATCCCTAGTCATCAGGGAAATGCAAATCCCAAGTACCCTGAGATATCATTTTACCCCGGTCAGGATGTTGAAAATCCACAATACAAACACCACCATGTGCTGGAGAGGATATGGAGAGAAGGGGACTCTCATATGTTGCTGGTGGCAATGCAGGTTTATATACCCACTCTGCAGATCAGTATGGCGATTTCTAAAAATGTTAAGCATTGAAATGGCATATGACCCTGCTGTACACTGCTGGGAATAATCCCCTAAAATGCAGAAATTCACTGTAGTGACACAGATGCAACCATATTCATTGCAGCACTATTTGCAGTATCAAATTCATGGAATCCACCCATATGCCTACAGTTGATGAACGGGTAATGAAAATATGGTACATTCATACAATGGAATATTACTTAGCCATGAAAAGACAATTTAATTAAATTTTCCCAGAAATGGATGGAATTTGAAGAAATTATATTGAATTAAGTATCCCAGACAGAGAAAGTTAGATGCCTTATGTACTCCATAATAAGTGGATCCTAGATACAAACACACTTAAAGACATACTCCAAGGTAAATCTCTGTAATACCCACTATAATCACAAAGGATTATAAACAGGAGAGAATGGGAATGAAGACCTCCAAAGAAAGGACGCAAAAGAACACCCTTCAATAGAGAAATTAGGCCACAGTCACGTACTGAATGTTAGTAGCAAGGCATCGGTGCAGCTCACTCTCACTTTCCTTCTTATTCATTTGGGACTGAATAGATTTGATGTTCCCAATCAGGGAGGGTATAGGGACTGGCAGTTTGATGTAATGACACCTCTCACTGCTGTGTCCTACTCTATTTTTCCATCTACCTTTGAGTCCCCTTTTTATTAAGGTCTTTGTTTAAACAGTCTTTTCTCATTGGTTAGGAGATGACATTCAATACCAATCGGGAAGCAGTCAGAGGCAGTGCAGGAACAGCAAAACTGAAAACAACAACAAACCATAATTTAGAACATCAAAACCGTACAATATTCTCTTGGAACCAGACCAGCCAAATCTCTCTGTGTCCTAAAACTCAGGGAACATTGAAGAAGAGGGGGCAGCAAGATTGTAAGAGCCTAAAGGCCGAGGGGACCAACGATATGCATGATACTTGACACAAAACAGGACTGCAGCAGCCAGGATATACCCACAATGTGAGTGGACCTTGCCTGACCTGTACAACTGCTGACATGTCAACAACCCTCCAATGTCTAGCAGGGATCAAAGGGAAGAAGGCTTCAGGCAGTAGGATCCTTAGAAGCAAGGGGTGAAACAGTCATAATGGAGTTCCCACACTAGTGAGCTGCGCCAAAATGGGGCCCCAAGCTGTGCCTAAGGAGTCCTGACCCTCACTAGTGCAGATGACTTAGAGGGAAATTCAGCACCCACATAAACAAATGCTCTGGAGGATGGGAGGGAGAATGCAGAAGTCACTAAGAGAAGAAGAGGGAAGGAAAAGGGGGAGAAGAGTGGAAAGGGAGAGAGTGCAATGAGGGAAGCAGAAGGGAAGGGAGGGAGGACTGAGAAGAAGGGGGTTGCATATTGACCTTGTATAACTAGGCAAAAAAGTAATAAACTTTTTTAAAAAATTAAAAAAGGAAGACAATATATTGTATCTTATGAGTGGAAATTTTCTTTGTGTATTTAGATTCACTACAAAACATGTTTTGCATGAGTTTAGCCTTTAAATTTAACTTAAATTCTGATTATAGAAGTTGATTAGTAAGGAAACCATTTCCTTGTCTCTGCTAGTTTGACTTGATGAGGAAAACTGCCTTTCACGCGGCCCTCAAATATTGTAGGTGACTGCAAAGAGAAGCACAATTTCATCTTTTCAGTATTATTGTTGTGTCTTGGAAGAAAAGGAAGATAAAATATATGAAATTACTAAAGTTATGTTTGAAGGTACAAACTGAAGGAAAATACATGAGGAGTTAAACTACAGAATCTCAGAGCATAAAACTGCAAATGTTCAAACCCCAAGGACAGAAGGGCTGGCAGTTCACAGGAAACTGACAGGCAGAAGCTTCCATGTGACTTGTGAGGGTTCTGTGATGGAGGAGTCTTTTGAGGAGAGAGTGTTTCAGGAGGGAGACACCTCAGGAGGTTCTGAGAACCTGTGAGAGACGAGAGCCCCATAGGAGCACAGTCTGCCATCAGCCAGCCAAGGAGAGGTGGAGATGCAAGTGAGCTGAGGAGAGGCAATCAGACAAGGGCCCAGATGGGGGCAGAATGCCTCCAGTACATCCACAGAAAGAGAAGAGGCTCAGAACCACTGGGAGGTGTGTGGATAGAATGAGACAGCTGAAGTCCCCTGAAGTGAAGGTAGTAAAAGAATTTCAGTGACATGATACAACAGAAGTAAGTTCTAAGATGCACAACTGAGGAGGGGAGAAGTGCAGGGAGATGGGATGAGAATATCTGTCATTCTCTGCAAAGAGGGTTCACTTTGAAACTGCATTTTGGCCCATGGCATGGAATGCATGCATTTCATACATCAAACACATATTGACCTTTTTCATAGGTCTCTTATTATATATCAACATATGTGACTATAAGGTAAGAAAATTTATCCTTTACTGGCCCTAGAATTACGTTGCATTTCACAAAGCTATTCTCAGGTTTCACAGATGCAATGGAAAAGAAGGTAAATCATGATGTTAGTGGCATTTGGATCTCTAAACTCCAGAATAAGTGATCCTGCACTAAGGGAAGGTGAGGAGAACATTGACTACTCTCCATCCAACTAAATAGCCCATCACTGTATTAGTTGATGTTCATGATCTTTACACATGCATTTAGATCCTTTGGATTCACACACCACAATGAGATGGAAGCTGCAGGACACAGTGATGGACGTGCTGAGAATAAGTGACTTGTGGGCCCAACTGTGAATGGGACATCTGAGTCACTCCTACTCCAAAGTCCAGGACACAGAGAAGAGGGAGGGAAGAAATTAAGAGCTGAGGACCGTACCAGGCTGTTTTCATAATTATGGATTTGTAGTATAGACTAAGGTTTGTTATGGTGATACCTCCCTCAGTGTTTTTGTTACTCAGGATTGTCTTTGCTATCCTGGATCTTTTGTGCCTCCATATGAACTTTGAGATTGTTTGGTCAACTTCTTTGAAGAATTGCTTTGGGATTTTAATTGGTATAGTGTTATATTTGTATATTGCCTTTGGTAGGATGGTCATTTTTGCGTTGTTGATTCTGCCAATCCAGGAACAAGGGAGGTCTTTCCACCTTCTGGTGTCTTCTGCAATTTCTTTCTTTAGGATTTTATGGTTTTCATTGTAAAGGTCTTTTACCTCCTTGGTTAGGTTTATACCAAGGTATTTCACTTTTTTAGGGGCTAGAGTAAATGGGATTGACTCTCAGGGCTTTTTCATTTCTTTCATTCTGGGCATATGGGAAGGTGACTGATTTTGGTACATTTATTTTGTATCCTGCCACCCTGCTGAATTTCTATATTAGTTCCCGGAGCTTCCTGGTGGAGTTTTTGGAATCACTCAGATATAGGATCATGTCATCTGCAAATAGAGATAACTTGACTTCTTCCTTGCCTATTTGAATCCCTTTTATGTCCCTTTCTTGTCTTATGGCTTCAGCTAAGACTTCAAGTACAATATTGAAAAGAAGTGGTGACAGTGGACACCTTGTCTAGTTCCTGATCGAAGTGGGAATGCTTCTAGTTTTTCCCCATTGAGTATAATCCTTGGTGTTGGCTTGTTGTATACAGCTTTTATTATATTGATAAGGGTTCCTTCCATTTCAACCTTCTCTAGGGTTTTGATCATAAAAGGCTGTTGGATCTTGTCAAAAGCTCTTTCTGTATCTATTGAGAGTATCATGTGGTCTTGAATGTTGGACTGGTTTATATGGTGAATTACATTTATTGATTTGCGTATGTTGAATCAACCTTGTGTGCCTGGGATAAAGCCTACTTGATCCCCATGAATGATCTGTTTGATATGTTTTTGAATCTGATTTGCTAAGACCTTGTTGAGAATCTTTGCGTCTATGGTTTCCTACATTTATTACATCTTCCTGTGAATATACACTTCTAGCAAAACTCTATTTTAACAGCATTTTATCTCTGGCCAGGGCGTGAAATACAATACCCATCAGGATGGAGTGAAGGGCATTACAGGAGCAACAAAACTGCAAAAGAAAATCAACGAACCATAATCCAGAACTTCAGAGACTCTATATCAACCACCACTATGCCAGCCTGATCTCTCCCCATCCTGAAGCTCAGGGAAATTTGTGGAAAAGGAGGCAGTAAGATTGTAAGAGCACAAGGATGGGAGGATGAATGATATGCAAGATACTCCACACAAGTTAGGGCCGAAGCAATCATAATTGGACTTTGCATGCCCTGCGCAATGTCCCACACACTATTGACCCCACAAAGTCTAGCATTTGCTAAAGGCACGAAGATCCATGGAGGGAAGGAATTGACAGCCATAGTAGTGTTCCTGTGCTTAAGGGGAACACAGGAAAGGGTTCAGGGAAAAGCCACTGGGTCCTTGCACCTCATCGGAGAGGAGGACCCAGAGGAGAGTCTGGCATGCACATTAAAAGATTCTCCAGGGTTGGGGGGGAGGCACTGGGGGATTCCGAGGGAGGGATTAGGGGAGGGGGAAGGAGAGGAGGATCAGGGAGTTGGGGGGAGGAGGAGGGAGGGAGGGAACTGTTGTACCTAATAAGTTTGTATGAGCAGAAATAATAATAAAAATTGTTTAAAACAAACAGAGTTGGAGGACAGAGGGATGTCCCTGAAATGCAACCATTCAGATATGACATGACCACAGGAAATACCAATACACAGCTGTGGGTTCACCATAAGATTGGGGACTTCACACTGCATGGAAGGAAAAGAGAGAAAGTGAAGCACTGAAAATGAGGGAAAACAATTGTAGAGACCCTTCAGCCAAGGTCTCACTTTTTGATTTTATGACAGATTTCTCATGAATCAGAGACACCCTCCTACGGAAGGAACAATAAAAATTATGAAATTAAAACGATCTGCCAAGCAGAGAGATTATGAAATTGTCAAAAGGAAACACTTTGACAGTTGGATTATTTAAAAAAATCATTATTATATTGTATTACATAAATCCATTAAGGATGAACTGGAATTCTTCTAAAAGTAAGAATGAAATTTTCCATGTCCCCAGAAAAGGGATTAATGCAGGTGTCTCTGGCTACTCCTTCTTAGACAGAAAAGTTGTGTGGAAAATACAAAATATGATAGAACATCCTTAACATAAATATTAAGTAATGAGTAAGCAGAAAGATATAAATCCTGGTTACATTTTTAAAAATGCAATGAAACAGAAAACACAATGTCCTCTGATACAGTTATACAACCAGCTGTGAGCACGTGGCTGTCTTCTCCCTTCACTTATCAGTAATTGGATTTCACATTCTTTGCCCGATGTACCAGCTCCATCCATTCCATATCTTTTTTTGTTTTCTTATTCTCTCTGTCTTTCTCTCCCTGTGTCTGTCTCTCTCTAAACACAAAGGCCACTGAGTCTTGTATTTTTTTCTCACCTTCTGGTTTTAATGTTAACCACATCAAGTGTTAAGTGAGAATGAATGAATCCTCAGCACTGTGAAAATGCTTTGAAACTATGTGCAGGTCTCTTCTCATGGAATGAAGGGAAAGTATGTTCTTCAGATACACACGACTGTTCAGTGTTCTGGTTATTGTGCCCACAGGAAAGAGACCAGCACACATTACTCTTGATGATATGACTGAAGACAGTGAAAAGTAATGGTCATGACCATAAAATCAGTTTGCAGAAGAAAAAGAGGGGAGGCTAATTTTTTCAAAAGTCATTCAGTTTGGTCATATAAAGTCACGTGCATGCAAACAGGATATTCCCGTGCTCATTGATTTTCACATCCTTTTGTAGTAATCTGTGCCTGATCCCATCACTGGGATGGGATTTCAAGAAACTGCTACAAATCTATTGCCAAAGGACATTATAAGTTTTCTTAGACAAATGGCTATTTCGGGAATTAACTCAATTGCCAATTTCTTTTTTTTACATTTATTATTATTATTATTTTATTATTATTTCTGTTCATACATACCGGTTCCCTTCCTCCCTCCTCCTCCCCCTGACCCCCTCTGCTCCCCCTCCCCTCACCCGTCCCTCCCCATCTCCCAGTGCCTCCCCCCCTAATCCCCGGAGAATCCTTTAATGTGTATGGCAGACTCTCCTCTGGGTCCTCCTCTCTGATGACGTGTGTGTTAAAATACTGCCCAGGGAATATGACAACATGTTGGGATTTCCACAAATGGTTATTTCATCATAGTACAGTGTTCAGTGTTTCATTCAATCTGTGGTCCTCATAGCATAGATCTGGGCTGTGTTCATATATAAAACCTCGCTGGAAATCGTCCCAGTGCAGTTGCCTGCCATTCACCACTGCTGGAGTCCTCACCTTTAAGAAAGGCCTTCATCGATGTCCACATCTAACCGAGTTAACTCAGAAGCTTATTCTATATTCACTTATGGTGCTGCTGTGTACAAGGATCTCATAAATTTCTGATTGTCATTGTCCTGGTTTCAGGATTATTATTATGATTAAACCTGACCCCAAACTAGTATCAAAGTTTAGAAAGACTGGCATGATTCTCTTTTAAGTGAAAAGAAGAATGAGAATCACTAAACTATTTAACCTGTGAGAAAAAAAGAAGAATAAATTGAAAGCAAACCTGTAAAAAGAAACATATAATCAATAAAGGAAACTACAATCACAGCCTGAACTCTGGGCTTCCAATACTGTGCCCCAGCTACATAAACTCAAAGCTCTATTATTGCTGCAGTATTTACACCCAGGTTCTTGTGACTTATTCACTCCAGAGCTCCCTGTAGGCTGCCTTCAAAGATGCAGAGTTTCACAATGGTCCCTTTATATCTATTCCTGGCTGGAGTGATGCTCTGTTCCACCCCTAACTGGTCACATGACTCGGAATTCTTATGGAGCCCAAGTTTGCACAGTAGGCAAACTTTGCAGCTACTTACACAGTTGAGAAGGATTCCCTCCCATAATTGCCTGCGAGACAGAACTGATTTCAAATGTCCCTGCCTGAGAGGGAGTGTCCCTCAGGTGGACAAGCAGGCCACCTGTTTCTATCAAGAGGTGCTCCAACAGGTCTTCAGCCTCCTCACAGCAAAGGTGGACTATGCTGCTCTGGAAGAGAAGGCGCTTAATAAAGTCACTTAGTTATTATGGTGTAAGGACTCATATTCCATGTTTCTTGTGTCCTTATGATAAAGAATGATGGTGTAAGGACTCATATTCTTGTGTCCTTATGATAAAGAATGATGAAAATGGTTAAAAAATATAGATCTGAACACTTGTGTAAAATGCCATGGGAAATAAAAGCAACAGAGGGAAAAGAATGAACTGGAAAGTGTTTAGGATCTGAGTTAAAAAAACAAGACAACTACTAAATATCTTCAGAGACTCTGTGGGTTCGACTGCCTTATGATTTTTCCAACCAACATTAAAAGAAGCACAAGTAAACATCCATAAAAGAGACAGAGGAAACCTCGAAACAGTAAAAAGATACTCCCCCCCCTAAAATTAGCATACTAAAAACAGGAACACAAAACTCTGCGTGCCTAAGATTATATCAGAAAAAAATTATGTGCAAGCCCATTGACTAGGCCAATGTCTGTTCTCATATGAGCATGGTAGAAAAGGACCTACAATTGCTTGAACTCATGCGACGAAATGTCATGTTGCTTGAATAACCTTCCTTTTATGTAATTTGCAAAAGTGCTGTTGATATTTCAGGAGGATTATTGGGAATTTTTATTTACACATTTTCTTTCAGTGCTCATGGTAGACTAAAACTGCATTCCTTCCAGTAAGTTGTGAGAAATGCTACAGAACACATACATTTTCTTTGTTCTTGTCAGACAATACACCCAAAATCCCAATTTCCTAATTTATTCTTCCAGTAGGGAGCTGTTGATCCAATGAACAACTGATTGATCTACCTAGCATATAGTACTCACACAGGCTCACATTCTCCACCCAGAATTTGGGTCTGAAAGTTGATATTTCCTCCTGGACATGTAATGTGTCTTGAAAGAATCATGTTGACCATTAAAGTATTCCTTTTCCCCCTCACACAAGTTCTGTTCCCCATTCCTGTTTACTAGATTAAGTAGGAGTATTATATGCAGTTAAGACAAATTTTCTTCTCTTCATTTTATCCAGAAGTAAGCAACTTTGAGAAGCCAATATTCCCTTGTCCACCCCTTAACAAATGTGTACACAAACAATTCTCTACGGAAACCAGGGGTGTAGCATCAGGACCACACACTCCCTCAGAGCAAGTAGCAGCTGTAGCATCCCACGGTGCCTGGTCCTTTCTTCTCTGACGACTCTGGTGGTGCTACTACAGGGCATCCTGCTCTCTGAGCTGCGCCTGCCTCACATGCACCGTCTGCATGAAGAGAAACCTTGATGCGTCTGGTGCGAATGATTTTCATGTCCCTATTTACTTCTTGAAATTCACAAATAACCACATTTACCTCAAGAAATGTGTTCACCAGAAGGTCCCCAAAGCCTTGACAATGTGAGCTGACCCAGCAGAATTTGATTCTCTTCAGCAGGAAGGTCTCATCATTTGTCTTGGTTCACATCTCTTCTGTCCATGTTCTGTACTGGCCTCTTCCAGATGCTAAGTGACCCCAAGCCTGACTGATGCTGCCCATTTTGTGCAAGAGATTCCCCTGTTCAGGAGGACTCCATAGTGTCTGTGAGGAAGCACTTCCACAGGAGCACTGTCTACTTGAAAGAGAAGAAGTTCTCCCCTGTGGCTGGGAGGTGATCAGAACAGGAATATTGAGACTTCCCGCTTTTTCAGCCTACAACCGCGATAGATAGTGGATAGAGGAGTATTAAAGACTGAACCAACATTGAAATGACTGTCAGTGACTAATATATTGTCTCAGTGCAGGATGTTTTTAATATTGAGCATGGTATTTTTACTCTGATTTTCTGGAATCCAATCAATTCATTTATATTTTCAAACATAGTAAGCATAATCTTACTCTTAAAATTTCCATTCAGATCTACCCTGTATCCATCTGTTTATCTACCTGTCAATCTATCAATTCTTTATGTGTCTATCACCTATTGATCTTTTCTGCTTTAAATTATAAGATGATTAAAATTTGAGGTTATCTTAGCTCATAAATCTGATAAGCAAATTCATTTCCTGCCCCATATTAGAAAAAAGTTTGTGTTATGTGAATTGCAATTTTGTTTAGTATTTGGATTCCATATGCAAAACTTCTTGCATGTGTTTAGTCTTTAAATGAAACCTGAATCTTGATTATGGAACTTCAATGCCATGGAATTGTACTGGTAACTCTGTTCTGCTGCTGTGAGAGAACCCCCAAAGGCAAGCAGGTTAAGGGAGGAAGGAAGATTTATTTAGCTCACTGCTCCTGAGGGGAGATAGTTTTTAATGCAACAGGCATGGCTGATGGCAAAAGGCAGAGAAAGTATAGGTCACATCCATCCAGGAGACTGAGAGCTGCTAGCTTGCCAACTACAAAAGCAAAGAGAGTTCAGCAGTCAGTGGAACAACCAGGGCCCCCTTATTGGCTCGAGGTTAGTATGGGAACTCTATTATTATAAAATGGGAGAAAAATGGAGATAGCTAAACCATTTAAATTGAACAGTGAAAAAAATGAACAAACTGAAAGCAAACACATGAAAAGAAACATAAAATGAAGACACGCTCACAGGAAACGATGCTACAGCCAGAAGTGTGGGCAGAGCTACTGAACAAAGCACTGCTACAGCTGAGTATTTAGGTCCTGGGTCTCTTGGGAAACAAGCCAGGAGGTGCTTGTGATTGACTCACTGCAGCGCTGTGATCGCGCCCCCTGCTGGTACCCTGTAGTATCGCTGAGTTTTCCAGAGGCCCCTCTGCATCTCCTGGCAGCAGTGTTGCTCTGCCCCTCCCCTGCCTGCCCACATGACTCAGGCTTACCTTGGAGCTGAGCTTGCACCACAGGGAAACCTTGCGCTATTTGCACATATGAGAAGATTCCCTCTGATAGTTGTCTGCTGAACATAATTGATTTCAAATGTCCCAGGCAAGCATTCTACAAGGTAACAAGCAGAGCAGCTATTTCTACCAAGAGGTGAACCAAGAGGTCTTAAACTTCTTCACAAAAAAGGACAACCATGTACATAGGGGATAGAAGGTGTTTGTTAATCTACCATCTATTCTGCAGGGCCTGGAAATGTTGAAGGAACACCAAAGGAAAAAATGTCTTCTGCCCTCATTTGTCAATTCCTATAGAAAATATCTCTATAGAAAGACCAAGTATCTGCAGAAAGGGGCTATAGCCCTTGCTCAGAGGAAGTTGTCAGTGGGGAACGGATAGTGTGTATTACCAGATCAGAAGAAGAATTGTGACAGACAGAAGAAGCTCCAGGGCGGATCTCCCTGAGTATGACAGCTTTGATTCCCAAGCTCAAAACCGAAACATCACATCTGATTCCAGAGTACATGTGTGAAACCAAATTCTTCAACATTGACAGGTTAGAAGTGAGCAATATGTTTGTATGAACCTCATCATTATTTCCTAATGAATTTCAGAGTAAAATCTGTCTAGATAACTGTAAATTCTTCAGGAGAGTTTAGCCTTGCCAATGTCCTGTCCAATGTGTAGATGTGCATTTGTCGTCCATGGATGCTCATGTGCAGGTAACTGTGCCTGCAGCATGTGGAGACCAGAAAAGAGTCCGTTTCTATTCTGTCTTATGCCATGCTGTTTTGAGATGGATGTCTCTATTTAAGGTGGCTGCTTGCTATTTAGTTCAAGATGTGTTTTTCTCCTCTTACATTCTTGCTTCTTTGTCTCTGGATTATGTAATCAAAAAGGAAGAACAAAAGCAATGTATTACATCATTTATTTCTATGCTTTCAATACAGAAATCATCATTTCTGATTTCAATTTTCATAGAAAGCAAACATTGGGAAATTTGTGGACAAAGTGAAAACAGAAGTAAGACCAAATATCATGCGATGAACCAAGAAAGTAAATGTGCCTGAGTAGTTCCAAGGTTTCAGCAAAGTGAAGCTGTGACTGAGGGGAAGGCCAGGACTGCAAGGCACAAAGGCAACAAGTGGTGTTTCTTTGAGATGCTCAAGGAAGGGTCACCCTGGGTCAGTGAGCAGCCCTGACCTTGCAAGCCTGCCAGCTGATGGGCTTAGGTTTAGTCGACACTGTACCAGTGCTGGGGAGAAAGGAACAGGTCAAACCAGGACAGTTGAGATAATGGTTTCTCTGGTATGATCCATTAAGGGAAAGCAATGAAAGACATAGAAACCAGGTTCATCAGGAAAGAAGTGGGCAGAATTTGGAACTGGGACAACAGGGAGGTTGAAATGAGAAATACTGAGATTATCTCAAACCCAAAGGATGCTGATTTTTCTTTTTGATCAGCATGTGGTGTATGTAAACTACCTTGAGTTAGCTAACACATTCTGAGGAAAAGCATCATAAAAACAACTTTGAAGGAATGGATTTTTTTCTCCCACAGGCAAAATATTTAAATTTTAATGAGGCATTTCTGAGAGTTGTCATAAAGTCAGCTGATTAATTCTTGGTTGTGGTCACATGACTGTGCAATAAATTTAAACCCCAGATTTTCATGTATCTTCCTATTCCTATGAGGGAAATCAAAAGGTGAGCTGTATATGGTGGCATGTTGCTGAGATTCAAGTCTGGTCCTGAAGAGGAGGAAGAGGATTTTTCAGCCATAATTGGCTGCATAGCAAGTTCAAGACCAGCCTAGTTCACATAGTGACACGCTGTCTCAAAAAGTCAAAACTAACAAAAATGAAAAATGAAAAGACATTCATCATTGTCTCTGCTAACTTGACGCTAGCTGAACTCAACCATGTGTTCTTCCATGACTAGTAATTCCTTCACAAAATCCTTATGAAGAGTTAAGATGAGCTGGCCTCCTGCCCTAGTGACTGAGAGTCATGTTATATTATCGAAGAGCAAATAACTTCTCAAGTGGTGTTAATAATATCATCTAAAAATGTTTTGAATATTTAAATGGATCAGTCAGGGAGGTAAAAGTACTAGAGTGGAAACCCTTACTATCTATGCACAAAACACAATATGTCTTTAAGTGTGTAGCCCAACACTGGGCATATGAGAGTTAAAAATTAGGAATATTTTCAAAATCAGATTAACCATGTCATGATAGTTGGTCTTACTTCTATGTTCACTTTGTACACAAATTTCCTAATATTTGCTTTCTATGAAAGTTGAAATTGGAAATGTCAATTTCTGTGTTGAAAAATGATGCAACCCTTTGCTTTGGTTACTCCCCTTTTTTATTATTATTATTTATTCAATTGTGTGTGTGTATGTACGTGTGTGCATGTGTACGTATGTGTGTGTGTGTGTAGAACCACGGTCGAATTCGGGAACCACCATGGACCACCTCCACCTCCTCCTTGTTTACTCTGCCCCGGGATTCACAGGATCCGCCCTACTAGGACCAGAAACGCAGGCCGCCCCCACTTCTGCTGGAGTCTATACATGGGGTTTAGGATACGAACTCAGGACATTCCTCCTGCAAGGCAGAGGCTTAACTCTTGAGCCATCTCTCCAGCCTGTATTGTTATTTATCCTTAAAATGAAAAGTTACATCGATGATTATAAGAAAGCACTTCTCTTGAATGTATTAGCCTGGGCATCTTTTCTGTTAAAGAGAATCATACATATACAAAAATCATACATATACAAAAAAAATGAAAGAGTCACGAATAGCAAAGAATTCTAGGAGTCACAATGTAATCTCCAATGCTTCTTATTTTAGTTTTTGTTTAAATTTTGTTTGTTCATTTGTTTAATGTTTGTGTTTGTTTATAGAGGCCCAGGGATGACTTCGTGAAGCACCCTGGATTGCTCTATCTACTTTTTGGGTTGGCTCTGTAGTTTCTCAGGGTCTGCTTTCCAGGACTGGAATGGCTGCTGCCATTTCTGCCTAGTATTTTGATGTGGGATCTAGGATCCAAACTCAGGACCTTCTACTTGTGAGTCAGAAGCATAACCCTGAACCATCTCTCTGGCCCTTCAATGTGTTGAAAAGAATATTTGACCTCTTCTTAGAAATTTTCCAGGTAAAAATTTAATTTTATTTATTGTTGTCAGCACCACATAATTCTAACATAATCACTTCAAATGCAATGATTTTTCACCTAACAATTTGAAAGATTGTTAAACATAAGAAGTCCTTCACCAAACTCATCATGAAAATATGAAGTTGTAATGAGAAATGAATGTCATCTTTATATTCCATGTGCCCAGATCATAAATGGAATAGATAAAAACATTGAATAATTAAAGTAAGTGAACAAAGCAAGCATAGTAAAATAATCACTTTCAATGGAATGCATTATTGACTTTAATTGATCCATTAGTTACCTAGCATGGGAAAACTTTTCTACCAGAATCTGAGGGATGTTGACCTCTGATGTCTGCAGAGAAGCATAATTTGTGAGAGGAGATGGTCACCAATGAAAGCCAAGATGCTTCACACAAATACTGTAACATCAGGGGCAAGGAATTTTCAGAGTTAGCATTGTCCCAACAGAGGTAAAGTGCCATTCAGGAAAGGAGTTCTGCACTCATCCAGAGGACTCTAGCAGGGATGTGGTAACCAGCTAGGGAATGGAATCTTGTGGGATAGACCACAAGTAGCAGAAGTGAACCAGCTCAATGCATTCTGGGACAGTGACAGAAGTGAGGAGGAGCCTGAAGGGAAAAGTTCCCAAGTGAAATGACTTAGCTGCCCCTGGGGGTTCCCCTGCCCTGAGGCACAAGCCCAAGGAGCTCCACTTTCAGGTGTCTTCAGATACCCAGAGCCAGACACCCGGCCAAGCGGTCTTCACAATTGACAGAAGACACAAAGATGTGCCATCTGGGTGGACAATAATGTGATTGAAATGCAGCTACCAGATTCATAGGCAAAAATACAGATCTGAAACTCAAAGCTGTTGATTTTCAGAGAGCTGGCAAACTGAGCAACTAGTGCATTAATGCTCTGAACATCTGACTTTCCTCTCACCTATAGAATACAGATTCCACAGAGAAAGGAACAAAGTGAGTAAATCATCTCAAAGGTCAGCTTCTTTCTTGGTCAGGTGGGTGCTATCTCTGAGACCGAGCTTTCCTTCATTATAGTCTCCCTGTGAGTTCTGGAGGAGCTGGGTTTCTAAACACAAGGACCACGGAGTCTACAATTGCTTCTTGGCTTCAAGTTGAGATGGCAGCTAGACTGAAAGTTAACTTAGAAGCAGCAAATCCTTATCAGGGTATACATGCCAAAGGCCTCTGACATTTATGCGAAGGTCTCGTCCCAAAGAATTAAGTGCAAATTGTCCTTCAAACACATATAGCTACACAGTGTCTCTACATTGCAGAACAATTAAGGATTGTCACATATTGTTGTTGGAGCTCTTATTGAAAGACCTAAAATATGATACATGAAGGACATAGTAAACCAAAAAATCATGAATTCAGTAAACACTAGAAAAAGAGTAAGGAGAGATGGAAGAGGCAGATTTCAGAGCTAATTGTGACTTGTTCATTCTCACACAGTTTGGGGTTACAGCAATGCTGTGTCAAGGAATTTAGAGACGCTAAGCTGAGATAGAGAAAAAGAATTTCAGACACAAGACTGTGATTTACTGTTGCTCTCAGAGTTTGGGTGTAGACACAGAACATATCAGAAAACATAGAAACAAGGATTAGGGAATAGGAGGAGTGAATTCATGTTGGGCACAGTTTATGAGAGTGGAAATATCATCCACAAAATATTAAAATATGTGGGGAGTTCTACAATAGTTAATCTTTTATACATTGGTGTCTCATACTTCACAGACTGTGGATAACAGTCTCTTTGTGACGTTCACTTGCAAGACATTGCTAGAAAACATTTCAGTGCAGTGGCTATTCATGATTCCTGAAGATCTAAGGACTGCTGAAGTCACAATCTTCAGGAAGGTCCTTGATTCATGCCCTTAATCTAACCATGTTGATTCCAAAGCGTTAGAGCACAGTTTATTTATGGTGCTGTTCTGTAGAAGGATTTTTTTTAATGCTTCTGTCTAGAATTGTGCAGCTCTCATGGTTATTAGAACGGGGTGTGGATTCAAACTAAATAATTATTATGTACAGAAAGATTGACCCACTTTTACTTCAGAATTAAACTAGGAATACATATCACTGAACTACTTCTGCTAAAACAAAACAAAAAAAGACTAAATAAAGTGCAAACATAAACAGAAAACCGACACAATAAAGAAATGTTCAGAGTATAGAAAAGTAAAGCCAGAATATGGCCACCTGAAACTGTACCACACAGATCCTGCAACTAAAATCCCCACTGCTGGACCACTTAAGCGCCAGTCATCTGGACACAAGGCAAGAAGTTCCCCAGGCCAACACTGTTCTCGCGCGCCCTCTGCAGGCCGCCGTGCCTGTCACCGGCTTTCCTGCTGGTCACTGTCTAACAAAATGTGCAGTATTTAAGTATCAGTAGTTTAGGACACAAACGTTCTTTCCTGACTCACTGCAGAGCTGTGCTTGCGCGCCCCCTGCAGACTGTGTGTGGTATCGCTGAGTTTTGCAATGATATCTCTGCATATACTCCTGGCAGCAGGGCTGCTGGGCTCCACCCCTGCCTGCTCACGTGACACAGGCTTAGCTTGGAGCCTGAGATTTCATCACAAGGAAACCCTGCCACTATTTACACAGATGAGAAGGATCCCTTCCCAAAATTGCTTGCAGGACAGAACTGATTTCAAATGTCCTTGGCTGAGAAAGAAAATCCTACAAGTGGATGATCAGGCCACCTGTTTCTATCAAGAGGTGCTCCAACAGATCTTCAGCCTCCTCACAACAAATGCCAGTCGTGCTGCCCTGGAAGAGAAGGCTCTGGACAATCTACTCTCTAGTATGGCTGAGGGACTGGAAAAGCTGAATGAAACATCAAAGGAAAACTTCTTTTGTCCTAATGTGTCAATTCATATACGAAAATATTTCAGAGGAATGATCAAATACCTGGAGAAAAAGAGATACAGCCCTTGTTCCTGGGAGGTGGTCAGGGGAGAATTGGTAAGGTCCTTTTCCTCTTTACCAGTGCCACAAGAATAAATATGAAGGACAGAAGAGGCTCCATGGAGGAATCTGCATCAACAGTTGCAGGATTAAGTTGCAAGCTCAAAACAGAAACATCAATTATGAATTGTTTCTTAATTGAAGATGTGTGAATTCGAAATCAAGAGGTGATTTTTAAAATATTCTTGCACCTGTCACATTATAGAAGCTATCAAATATCATTTGGATAAACCTCCTCATTATTTCATAATAAACTTCTGGTTTAAGTGTGGTCTTGGCTGATTTTAATTCTTTTATTTTTTTTTAATGTTTTCCATTCAAAAAAACTTAATAGGTACCCCATTCCTCTCCCTCCCTCATCCCTCCCTATATCCCCATGTTCCCTCTCCCCTTTTCCCCTCCCTTTCTCACCCCCCCATTCCTTTGTCCCAGTGGGGGCCACCCCCCATTCCTGGAGCATCCTTTAGTGTGCATGTCAAACTTCTGGGTCCTCCTCTCTGATGAGGTATAAGGAGTCAGTAGCATTGCTAGAGCTCTTTCTTGTGTTCCCTTTTAGTATGGGAACACTATTTTGGCTGTTATTCCCATGCTTTAAGGATCCTAGTTCATGTGATCCATGCTAGACTTTGGGGGGTCAGTGCTATGCCAGTCATTGCACAGCTCATGCGAAGTACTAATATGGTTACTTTGGTCCTAACTTGTGTGGAGTATTTTGCATATCATTGCTCCTCCACATTTTTAGGCTCTTTACCCTCTCTTCCGCAAATTTCCCTGAGCTTTGGGATGGGGAGAGGCCTGGTTCCTGGTGGTTAATGTAGGGTCTCTGGTGCTTTGAATTATGGTTTGTTGTTTTTTGTTTTCTTCTTGTTTTGCTGTTCCTGCACCACTCTTGGCTCCATCCTCATGGGTATTGGATGTCACCTCCTAGTCAGAGATGAAAGGCTGTTAAAATAGAGTCTTATTATAAGAGTAGATTCAAAGGTAGATGGAATAAGAATAGGAGACCGCAGTGAGGGGGGGTCATTTTCCCATTTGCAGGATGGACACCTTCTCTCTGCCAGACTCTATGCGCTTCCTCTCTGGTGAGATCAAACCCCATCAGTTGCAAGTGACCAGGAAGAGAAGTCTATGAGTTTAACCAGATTTCTCATTATTTACTTGCAGTACTTGATGGTGGCCTGTTTTCTCTGCTGCAGCATGATCCTCTCTCTCCTTGTTTCTGACGGGAACCTCCTTCCCCTTCCCTCCTGTTTATAATTTTTGCAGTTACTATTGATATTACAGAGATTTATCTTTGAGTGTGTCACTAAGTGGGTTTAACAGTTGTCTTGGCTGATTTGAGCTCTTGAAGTAAGTTTAATACTGTCAAAGTTTTAATTGTAAATGCCTAATGGTTAGATGGGTCTGCCTGTGATTGATGGATGTTGGTTTGCTGGTATAGGTCCTGTATACATGTAGAGATCAATGTGATTTCTAACTTCACTATGTCTTGTTGTTTGGAGATGGATGGGTCCAATGGAAGTGGATACTCGAAGTTTCCATGGAGATCTTATCCCACATTCTCATATGTGGGATGTTGCTGTCCTTCATACATGGATACTGGTGATTCACATTCAGACCTTAATGATTTTTCATGAAGAATTCTTATTGACAGAGCCATTCTCCTTAGATATCAGAAAAGTTATTTTTTGCATGAATAAGTATTGATATTTTTCTTGTGATTGGGAGTATATATGAATTTAGGCATAAGTACAAGTGGTCACTTTAGTTGATGTGCCTGTGGAGGCACAAAGTTTATACCAGGAAGAAGACATGTCTGCTCTATAGCTTTATTGCTTTGCTGTGGGATTTCCTAGGCTCCACTCTGAATGTCAGGAATTACAGGATGTGGCCATATTCACCTGGCTTTCTTTCAATGGTATTCATGAACCCAAACTCAGGGAATTTGTTTACAATGAAAAGGTTTTAACTCTGTCCCATTTTCCAATATACTGAAAATTTTTTTGAGATGATTCATATTAATGAAATTAGAAATTTTCCTTGATTCACTATTTACTTGACAACCTTGAGCTCTCAATCACTAGGTCAGAGAACAGACTCATCTATTCTTTTTGGGAAGGAATTTCTGATTTGATGGATGTAAACTTGGTAGAGACAAGTAGGTATTGTATATGAAGGGATCATATTGCATATTCTTTGTGTCTCTATGTAGAAGAATCTAATCCCTTGTATAAAATGTGAAGGTAAATAAAAGCATCAGAGGGGATGGAATGTACTGAAAGTTTTTGGATCCAATTGAAAGACACAATAACCACCAAGTGTCTTCATAGACCTGGTTGGATTCATTTTAATCTTATTTTACATCCACTTGCATAAAATTCACAAGTGAACAGAAATGGAGTCAACAGGGAAAGCCACAAAACAGAATAAGATCTCTCCCTCCTAACACATTTAGAATACTGTCAACTGAAATTCAGACACTGTCAACAGAACTTCAGACAGCATTCAAATGTTTAAGTGTCCACTTATATAAGGTTACCTGATCTATAAAAAAGAAAGAACATTTAAAAAATGAAAATTGTTCAATAGCAGCCTGAAAGTATATGAATCAAGGTCATCTATACAGCAAGTCAAAATTCTGTATCATCCTTGAATAACAGGATATTAAACAATAGCCACAGGGATGCAGAATTGAAACCCTCCATGACTGAG
This sequence comes from Typhlomys cinereus, assembly GCA_023101885.1. NCBI lineage: Eukaryota > Metazoa > Chordata > Mammalia > Rodentia > Platacanthomyidae > Typhlomys > Typhlomys cinereus. Next base: position 265,499 of record JALPQD010000075.1, read on the forward strand.
AATGAAATGCTATTCTGCTGGGATGTTTGCTGAAGAAAATGATGACAGGTGATCTGTCGATGTGCTGAATGCTCTCTCTTTTGATCATACTGATCTTCTGGCTCTTTAGCCACATCAGTGAAGTACAGGTGACACTGAGAAAAGTAAAAGTGAGGTTAGGTAGGAGTCCTCAATCATGTCCATTCTCACTAATGAATACAGTGTTCCCCTTGAAAGTGTCCTTGAGTATCTTTCTTCCCAGCTAAAAAGGTCTATATCATCTGTGTTTCACAGTCATGACAACAGTGAAAATTTCCACAGTGTCAAGAGGCTTGAAATGCCTAAGTCATTTGTCAAGCCCTTGATTTAAAGTCCTGTCATAGAGAAAAGGAACCTCTGAGAAGCATGAAGCGTGGAAAGGGGTACCATTTTCCAGGGTGTCCAAGGACACCCTCCACTCCAGTAGGTGCTCAGGTGACTCTCAAAACACCAGTGTCTCGGTTCTGTTCCCAGGCCCTGTGGCTATTGTGCTCACACAGAGAGGTACTGGGAAAAATACACCAACCAGGATCTGGAAACAAGCCTCTTTCTGCCCCAAAATACAATCTGGATTGAGTTGCTGAACAGCAGTCAATCACTCAAGGAGTTAAATGTCTCCATGACTCCCTACTATGTTGGCTTTCCCTCGAAATGCACCCACAGGATTCTCTGATGTAGGCTCAAATTCAGTATAAAAGCTTCAAGAATCAGGCATGACATGAAGACAAAAGAGCTACTAAAATCAAAGCAGCACAGCCTATATTTTCCTTTGAATGCCGTCTTACCAACGATTGGCCCACACTGCTCTCTCTAGCCATCACTGAGAAGGTGTGCTCACGTGTCCACTGCAGCCCAGCTGTGGAATCTTGGAAGGTCAGAACTGTACCCTGTTTATGGGCTCCAGAAGTGTCTGCACACTTGGCTCAGGAGGACCTAGGTGCTGGCTTGTGCTCCACAGGAATGCCTGGTTCTTTAAAGACAGCAGAGAAGGATACTGTGTGACTAATGCCTGCAGGACAACACTGGTTGTCTAGACAAGAAGGAATGTCATCTGGGCCTTTAACAAACAAGCCTTCTGTTTTCTCATGCAGATGCTCCAACAGATAGGCCATGCATTCAGTATAATGATGGAGCCTGCTGCTTTAGGTGATAATTAATTTTTTCTCTAAACTGGGGCTGCAGCAAGCACTTGAGCAAAATCACTTCTTTCCATGTAACAGTTGCTATGTATACCTTGCAATATTCACAGCCCATTCTTGAGGGGCACAAGCCTGATGGGGAAGTCAGCAGTCCTCTTGATTTGCTCTTATTGCTATGAGACAAGGCTTCTTGGTGAATGTGACATTTGCTTTTTAGCTCAACTGGTACCACTGCTTTCAACCACTGGAAGCAACTATGGGCACACAAGGCTTTTCCCGTGTTTCTGTGTATGTGCTAGCAATTCTGACAGGTCCTTATCCTTGCATAGCAGTCCTTCTTAACAAATAAGTCTTTCCCCTTAAAAAAATGTTAGTTAACTTGATGCTAGCTTCTGTAACTTTCAGTCACTAGATCACTATCCTTTCTACAAAATCCTGTCAAAGAATTCCTGACATGGGTGAGGAATAGTTTGGTGACTGCCCTGCAAATCCTCAGGTGGGGACTTTGTGCCTCTGTCACATTCCACATAGAACACTGATCTTTGTAGCCTGTTTCATCCTGGGTTTCACAATGGAACAGAAACAAAAGCACAGTAAATAAACAGGGGCTCATGATGACTCTGCATGTCTAAGACTGCATTAGAAAGTCAGTTTTAAGCACATTGTCTTAGTCAACATCTGTTCTCATATGATCACTTGTGAATGAAAGGAACAACAGTAGTTTGACTCATTCAAGAAAAGTCATGTTGTTTGAGAATGAACATACATTTTCCTATGTTTATACGAATGCCATTAATATTTCTGGAGAATTATTAAACAATTTTAGTTTTTCATATTTACATTTCTATTTCAGTGCACATGGTAAAATGAAACTATTTTTTCTAGTGAGTTGCATGAAGTGCCCTATGACATGCCCACTTCCTTGTTTTCTTGTCAGAAGAGAAAACCCAAATCCCAATTTCCCAAATAGTTTATGCACTTGATGCAATTAAAGATTCAGTTTCCTGCAAGCAAATGGTATTCACAGAGCTGCTCTCAACCATGAATTTGGCACTGAGACTTGCTATTTCCTTCAGGATTTTCTGTGTGTCTTAATAAAGTTGAGAGAGTCATGAGGGCAGGTAGAGCATCCCTTTTCATTGAACACATACCTGCTTGTTATGCTCCTTTCCACTTAAAAGTTCTGTTTCCAATTCCTGTTTACTAGTTAGATAAGAGCACATGTAGTTCAGGCAAACTTTTCTTTTCACTTACCCAGAAGCAATTGACATTGAAAAAATAGTAATCCTTCAGGTACCTCCTTAGTGTATGTGCACCAAGAACTCTCTGCATGGAAGCCAGAGGTGAAGCATCAGGACCACGCACACCCTCAGATAAGCAGCACCTGCAGGGTATTCAGGGACCTGGTCTTCTTTTTCTCTGCCGATTGTGGTGATGCTTCTCCAGGTCATGCTGCTCTCTGAGCTGTGTAGGAATGAGATCCAGAGTTTGAGGGATTGGAGGACCTTGTGGGTCCTTGGATGAATGAGGTGAATCTCCCTTTTCTGCTTCCCACATGTAAGAAATGACCAAAGTTCTCTCAGAAGTTTAGTGACAAAGACATTCCAAACCCCAAGCCATCTCCTTTCCCCCATGAGCTGACCCAGCAGGTATTGATTGGTCCTCTTCAGCTCCAAGAACCCTTGAAATGCTTTGGTCTCACCACTACTAGGCAAATTCTGGCCTCTTCCAGGTGCTAAGTGACCCACACATCTCTCTGATGTAGCAGGTGGGGTGGAAGAGGTTCCCTTGTGCAGGAGGACATTCTGGAGGCAGTGAGGAAACACTTCCACAAGATCACTGTCTGCTGACAGAGAAGAAGCACAGGCCTGTGACTGGTAGGAGTCAGAGCAGAAATCATGATTGCCTTCTTTTCCTCAGTCAGCATCCACACAGAGAGAAAAGAAATATGAAGGGTTGGACCCAACGTGAATGTGCCTGTTATGACTAAGACAGTCACTCATTGCACAAATCTCCCCAATTTTAGGCCTGTCATTTTTACTTCAGCTAATGTGAACACAATCAGTTTGGGGGATATTTTCAAGAATATTGAGCAATATCTTAAGCTTTCATTTTTTTATGGAGATTTATCATCTCTATTTCTCTCTTGCTATCTATCCGTAATCTTTTTTTTTAATTTTTATTATTATTATTATTATTTATTCAACTGTGCGCATGTGCGTGTGTATGTGCATGCGCGTGTGTGTGTGTGTCTGTGTATCCAGCTCCTTCTGCCCCGGGCTCCGCCCTACCAGGACCAGAAGCGCAGGCCGCCCCTGCTTCTGCCTGGCGTCTATACATGGGATCTGGATCCAAACTCAGGACCTTCTTTGTTTTCTGTATTTTTAATGAGATAAGTTTGAGATTATATTGTTCATAAATCTGATGTGTAAGTTTATTTTGTGGCATAGATTGAAAAAGGTTTGTGTTATGCGAATTACAATTTTGTTGGATATTTGCATTCAATATAATGAAGTTCCTCCACTTACTTTTTCATGAAATGAAGCCTGAAGCTCAATTATGGAACATAATCAGCAAGGGAATGGTATTATCAAATTGCCTGTCTCTACTAGATTAACTTGATGATTTAAACTGTGTTTTAGGCTATGCTTGTGAATGTAAAAAGAAAAAAAAAAGCACAGTTCCTTCACTTTAGTGTCTTTGAAGTCTATAGGAACAAACAGAAAAAACTATCATGTTTAAGCTACTAAAGTTATATTTGAAGTTACAATGTGAAGAGTGAAAATGCTATGACGTCCTCCCTGGAGGAAATGAACTATAGAATTTAATAAGAATAATGCTAGAGATAGTCTGTGTTGGTTGACTGACAGATATTCAAGTGCCAATGCCAATGCCATATGGATACGAGAGCTAGTAGTTTATAGGAAAGTGATTGGCAGAAGTTTTGAGATTTTTTGAGGATTTGCACAATGGTGGGGAGTTATTTGAGGAGAGAGTGTAGCAGAAGCAGATGATCTCAGGTGGCTTTAGGGATGACAGCACCATAGGAGTTCAGCCTGATGTCAGACAGCCCAGGAAAGGTGCAGATGCAAGTGAACTGAGCCTAGTGCAGCAGTTCTATACTACCACATCTGCAGAAAGAGCACAGACTCAGAATCACAGACACAGGCAGATGTCTGGATAGAATGAAATAGCTTAAGTCCTGAGGGTGCAGTTGAAAAAGTGAAGAAAAGAAATTCAATGATGTCATACACAGAAGTAAATTCTGAGGCACACAGCTATTAATGTAGGGGAGGAGTGCAGAGAGATATGATGAGAAGACAGGAGGAGTACAGAGAGATATAATGGATGAGAAGACAGCATATTCTGTCCATTGCGTGTTCACTTCTCAAGTGTATCTGTGTCTGTGGTTTCAAGTGCATGCTTTTTACATGGAAAACACATGTTGATCTTTTTTATATGTCACTCATTTTACATCATAGTATATCAAAATGAAGACAACGAAAAAATTATCCCCTGGAAATAGAACTGTGCTGCATTTCAGAAAGCTGTTCTGAGTTTTGAAACAGATACATTAGAGAAGGAGATTGTAACAGTTACTCTTAACTATTGCTGTGAGAGAACACTCAAAGTCAATCAACTTAAGGGAGAAAGGGAAGTTTATTCAGCTTATGGTTCCAGAGGGCAGTCAGTTTCTCATGGCAGAGGTGGCATGGCTGGCTGGTCAAAGCTAGAGAAGGTTAAGTCACTGCAGACATCTTGGAAGCTGAGAGCTGCAGACTGCTTGCTGCAAAGGCACCCTACCTCTCTTGGAGTTAGGGTGGGGCTAATACACCTCAAGGCCCACCCCTTGTGACTGACTTCTTCCAGCAAAGCTCCACCTCTCAAGGTACCATGACCTTGCCAAACACATGAAACTTTGGGGGACACATTTTGAACCATAACACTCCACCCCTGGCCCTCACAGGCTCATTGCCATCTCATTATTCAAACCACACTCAGAACAACTTTCAAAGTCTTCATAGACTACATCAGTAGTCCCAACACAGTCCAAAAGTTCAAAGTCTAAAGCCTCCTGTAAAATCAAAACACAAGCTACATACTTCCAACATACAATGGCACAGAATAAACATTCCCATCCCAAAAGGAAGGAATGGGGGCCTATCCAGGAAAGATCAGTCCATTACAGACTGAAAACCAGCAGGACAAACTCCAAATCTGGTAGCTCCAAGTCCAACAGGTGAAGTCATCTCAGTTTTGAAGAGCTTTGGTTCCACCCCTCCAGTGCAGCTGCCTGTAGAACACATCACTCACTTAGGCTGACTCCTCCAGGGTATATGGCTCTCCTTGTGAGGTGTCCCACATTGTCTCTGGCATCTCCAACATCTTTATTTCTCAATGGCAAACCAAGCTTGAACTCCACAGCACAAACTGCCCTTCTTGGGCCTCTAAATTGCAGACTTTCTGCCACATGGTGCCTGGCTTCTATCATTTTTTGAAATCTTGGAGGAGGACTTCATGATCTCCTCCCTCTTGCATCCTTGATAAGTCTAAAACCAGAACCACATGGATGACTTTGCCAAGACTGGCCCCCTTGAATCACAGCTGATTCTGCTTCTCTATGCTGACCATGGGGAAAAGCTCTTTCACACCTGGACAGTTGTTTTATAGAAGTGGATCCTTGCTTTGGCACTCCACCCTTTAGCTCCTTTCTTCTAAAAGGATTTGCATTCTTATGGCTGGGAGCCTTCTCTGAGGATCTTGCCCTAGGGCCTCTCCTATTATTCAAATTAAGAGCAGGCTTTGATTTACAAATGGAGCTAATCTCTTTAGCAGCCATTTTGTACTCTGCTTCTTCCTGGTTCAACTCTTTAAGTTTGGCATTGTATTTTTCATCATTAGATCTCCCAGTGTTTTCTTCTTCCTGCCTGATTCTTTGCTCTTTTTCATAATTTTGAAGACAACTAAAAAGTAGCCATATCACATTGTCAAGACTACACTGCTTTGAAATTTCCTCCACCAAGCACTCCAGTTTAACTCAGGCAAGCTTTCAGGACAAGGGCAAAACTTCACCAAACTCTCGGCCAACACATGGCTCCATGTGTCACTCCTCCAGTTGCAAACACAGTCTCTGTTCCCCTCTGGACCATCGCAAGCTGGGCTTCCAGTGCCTGCGTCTCTCACGGCATTGCTCTCCTCAGAACTCTCACAAGAAAGGCCCATTTGGCCTCCTCGCCAAGATGTAAAGACTTTCCTAGACCAAAGTCCCAAAGTTCTCCATATTTCTCCCAACAAATAGCTTCAAAGGCGTACTAGCCACATCACAGCACTGGCCATACTGCTGGGTACCAACTTCTCTCAGCTTCACAAACGGCTTCACGTTATTCCCAACATTACCCCAATATCCGGTACCAATTTTTGTAATGGTTACTCTTAACTATTGCTGTGAGAGAACACTCAAAGTCAATGAACTTCAGGGAAAAAAGGAGGTTTATTCAGTTTAAGGTTCCAGAGGGGAGACAGTTTCTCATTGCAGAGGCAGCATGGCTGGTTGGCCAAAGCTGAAGGAATTTAAGTCACCGCAGACATCTTGGAAGCTGAGAGCTGCAGACTGCTTGCTGCAAAGGCAGACTTCTCTTGGAGGTAGGGTGGAGCTTATTCACCTCCAGGTACACCCCTTGTGACTGCCTTCCTCCAGCAAGATCCACCTCTCAAGGTGCCATGACTTGCCAAACACATGAGACTGTGGGGGACACATTTCAAACCATGACAGAGATGGATCTGGACCTTAGTGACCCCTGGATCTGTTGACTCCAGAGCATGTGACACATCAGGAATTGGAGTCCAGGAGAACATAGTCCTCTCTCTCATCAACCAAATAGTTTGTCTCTTGCATTAGTTGATATTCATATAATCACACTGCAATCATGTTCCTTTGGATTCACAGTTCCAAATACAATGGAAGCTGCAGGTGAAGTGCACTGTGAAGAACAAGAGAAAATGAAGCTGAAAATGGTGGAGAAGAAGGACAGAGACCCTTGAGATTCAGCCTTGCTTTGTGACAAATTTTTTATTATTATTATTATTATTATTATTATTATTTCCGCTCATACAAACTTAATAGGTAGACCAGTTCCCTCCCCCCCCTCCTTCCCCCGAACCCTCTGCTCCCCCTCCTCCCTCCCCATCTCCCAGTGCCTCCCCCCCAATTCCCAGAGAGTCAATTATTGTGTATGCCTAACTCTCCTCTTGGTCCTCCTTTCCGATGACATAAAAGGACCCAGTGGCATTTCCCTGAACACTTTCTCATGTTCCCCTTAAGCATAGGAACACTACTGTGGCCATCAATCCCTTGCCTCCAAGGATCTTGGTTCCTTTAGCCAATGTTAGACTTTGTGAGGTCAATAGTGTGTTGGACATGGCGCAGGGCATGCAAAGTCCTATTATGATTGCTTTAGCCCTATTAGTGTGGACAAATTTTTTAAGAAACAGAAACATCCACAAACAGAAGGAGCAAAGAAATGCATATTTTATTTAAAAATAATTATGGTTCAGGAAAAGGCTGTGTTGAGGTTACTCTAAACAGTTCATAGTGCAGTTTGGGAGGAAGTTCACATCACTACCAAAGGACTCAGGAAACTGGTCAGTCTATATCCACGGACAGCTGAGAATGTAACAGACTTCCCTTGCCAGATAGAATGTCTGACCTAATATGACTAAGAATAACATTTGATTTTACCAGTTTCCTTCTTTTTATCCACACGCCTAAGCAATGATCCTACCCACCAGGAGTTGGGATTCAACAATAACCAGACAATGTTCTTCAGGCTTGCTCAAGATTTAACCCAATTGCAAATTCTTTACAATTGTGTCCAGAACACCAGCCATCAAGGGTCAAGTTAACATCAGTAACCAGTTAACAGAGGCTGTGACTCATGTTGGCATAGTTTGGGTGTGTGGAAATATCATCCACAGAATATTAAAGTATAGGGATTTCCACAAATGGTTATTTCCTCATAGAATATGTTTCATTTTTTCTTACACTGATGTTCATCAAAACAGAGACTTGGATAAAAGACAGTGTATCTGTTTACATAGAAACCATTGCTAGAAAGCTTTTCAGTGCAGTTGCCACTCACCTCCACTGTGTGTGTCAGGACTGCTGGACCTATAAGAAAGGACTTCACTCATGTTCTAAGCACACTAATTCTGGTTGGAATTGTGCTGCTGTCATGATTATTATAATGATCAAATATGATTCCAAAGTAACTAATTTCAACCTTCAGAAAGATGGACATACTGCTCTTTTAAAAAGAGATTAGGAGGGCAAAAATCTGAATTTTGTCAGCAGGAAGAGAACAGCAGAAAAAAACAAAAACTAATACATGAAAAGAATTGATCAACATAAGGAAAAGCTAAAAGGAAACTGATATCACAGCTGGAACTGCAGGCTTTCAATTCTATACCACAGCTACTGAAGCTAATACCACTACATCTGGTGTATTGAATCCTGGTTCTGTGGGACACAAACCAGGAAGTTGAGACTGACTCACTGCAGAGCTGAGCTCCCCTGATGCCTATGGGCTGTTGTCCAATTGCTGAATTTTCAATGGTCCCTCTGGCAGGAGAGATGCTCTGCCCTCCCATGTCTGCTGAAGTGACTCAGTCTTATCTTGGAGCCTGAATTTGCCACAGGAAAACCTTGCTGCTTTTTACACAGCTGAGAAGAATCCCCTCTCATAATTACCTGCCTGTCAGAACTGATTTCAAATGTCCCTGGCTGAGAGGGAGCATCCTGCGAGTGGACCAGCAGGCACCTTATTTCTACCGAGAGGAGCTCCAGCAGGTGTTCAGCCTCCTCACCACAAAGGCAGACTATGCTGCTGTGGAGCAGAAGGTTCTCTCAAGACTGCTCTCCAGTCTCGCTGTGTGCCCAGAAAAAGTTGAATCAAACAGCTAAGGAAGATCTTTTCTCTTCCACTTTGTCCATTCCTATGTGAAAATATTTCTCCCTTGTTCCTAGAGGTTGTAAGGGAAGAATCTACGGTGTCCTTTTCCTCATTACCAGTGCCACAAGAATAATTGTGAGGGACAGAAGAAGCTCTAGGGAGGAATCTCCTCGAGCAAAAACAGCAGTGATTTCCAAACTCAAAGCAGAATCATCAGAACTGGTTCCACAACAGTTGGAAACATGTGAATCCAAAACAAACCCCAGAGGTGATTTCAATCTATTCTTATACATCACACACTAAGATGATGACCAGTTTTGCTCATATGAAAAATGAAACAAAAAATAACCTTGTTCTGGAGGATAGTGGCAGTTATTTTACTTAATGAAACATGTAATAAAAATAATTTTACAGACAAATTATTTCATTATATTTGGCTCTCATTATCAACATGCAACAAATAAATGATTTTCTTAGGTTTGATACGAATTCAGTAAGTTGGGAGCAGCTGAAGAGTTTCTTAAATTTGAAAGTAACTTACAATAATTTCTCAGTTTTTTCTCATCGAGTAAGGCATTGGTCCCAAAGGTTGTAAAATTAGTACTTGGCATTTAGAAAAAGTTATAGACCTCAACTTTATCTGGCAAACCAAAGGCACATGTGGTTTTTCAAATTGTCATTCTGTGTATCCTGTAAGTAACAGTAAGCTTGAATTCTTGAAAGTGGATGAAAGATCAGGCAAGAAACCTGTAACACATAGATGGCTGTGGTTGCGAAGCTCCCCACATTGTGCAGACCTCAGTCACATCAGCACAGGAGAACTCTCCACATGAGTGGGCCTCCATTCACTGCCTTTACTTGTTTTTATGTTTTATTATCATGAATGCTCTAAGTGTTGGAGAATTCTAATAAATTTTGCACATCTGACATCTGCTAATGTTATTCCACAATCCTTTATGTGACAATTATTAAAGTGAGAAGGATATTGAATATCTCAACAAAAATATTGACTATCACAATGATTACAGACCTCACAGCATGGTTACTTTTTTCGTGATGCAAGAAAGAAGAGTTGTTAATTGCTGGAAACAAATGTTAAGGGAATAATTATTATGACACTTTTATTACTTCAATAGTTTTCATGTATTTCAGTAAGAAACAACCTTCATGAATTTCATAGATTATGAAATTACAAGTGAATTTGATAGACTGCAGTTTCTATGAGTTTATAAGACAAAAATCATTCAGTGAATCAGACTGTGAAGCAATAGCTCTAATTTGGAATTTTTAGAGAAAAATTTTCAATTTAAATTTTAGATTATTAAACTCAGTACAAAATATTCATTGAAGAAAACAATTTAGTGTTAATTTTTACCGAGATACTTGTACCATACATAAATATACATTGTATATACGCTTTAAAATACTGTGGGGGAGGGGGGCAGAGTAATGGTTCTGGGGTAAAGCCTTTGTTTGCAAGCTAAAGGACGTGAGTTTTCATCCTAGATTCCCCCTTAAAAGCCTTGGTCTGTACTGGGAGACGGAAAAATCTTAGATCTGTCCAAAGTCACCTTTGGGCCTCCACAGGCAGAAGTAAAAGAAATACTATGGGGATGGAAACAAAGGAACCTTTTATATAAGAGAAGAGGAAATATAAACTAGTTGAGCGACATAACTCTAAATCATCATTGAATATATAAAGAAACTAAAAGAAACAATAGAAGGAAAAGAATGAAATGTGTATGTTTAGGTTCCAGTTTGAAAAGCATGAAAAGCAAATGTCTTCCTAGAACAGGAGATGTAGGGTCGGGAGCACAACCCACTGAAGGGCCAACTGGAAATGGAAGCTCCGCAGAGGCCCCGCCCTGTGCTTCTTGCTGCTCTCTTGGTTTCATTTTGGCTTTAGGATTTCACTGCAAACATAACAAGAAGTATAGTGAACAGAGACAAAAGACAGAGAAAGCTGCAAAACAGCAAATGATCTGCGCAGCATGCATGTCATGAAACTGTTAGCAGGAGCAGTAAGAGACCACAGTGGACGTCTAAAGATATGTGCACATTAGTCTACATAGTTATAAAACTTCCTCAGAAGAATTTCAAAGGAAAGAACTTACCCAAAAGTAACCTAAAAATGAACGAACCATCGTTACTTATAAAGTATAAGGAAATCCAGTGAAATTCCGGAGTAAAGGAGATTGAACCAGTACCACAGAAATGTGGAGAACAACGCGTGAAGTCTATCTTGCAGTGAGGAGAAGCTGTCAGACCCACACATTCTCTGCGTGGAAGAATGAATTCCACTTGAGGGTGTCCATGAGCCTGTCCCTTTCCAGACTGGATATAAAGCTTTGTACCATTTGCGTTTCACAGTCAAGATAAAAATTAAAATTTCCACGACGTCCTGCGGATCCACACGCCCAAATCATTTCTGCAGCAGCGTCTTGAAGTTGTTCCCTGGAGAAAAGGAGCCGCTGAAGAATCATAAAGCAGCCAGTGGGCGCCTCCCTCCAGGTCCTGCAGGACGCCCCCAGCTCCAGCAGGTCCTCTGCTGAGCTGCACCCGCAGTGCCTCTGCTCCTTCCCTGGCTCCCTGCTGAGGTGCCAGTCTCTGACTGAAATGCTTTTCCAGGCTCCTCTGCGCTGGCACCTCTTGCAATGAGGAAGCAAAGCATTCTGGGACGTTGCAGAACAGTGGCATTAGTCGTCGCATTAGTTTCAGAAACCCAGGAAGCAAAGGCTCAGCAGCCTATGGAGGCGAAAAAGCTGCAGAAACCCAAAGCGCCACAGTCTGATTTTTTTGCATGACTGTTACCTCAGGAATGATCAGTCCACAGGCTTTCAGGGAACAGCTGTGCTCGCGCCCCCTGCACGCCAAAGACAGAATCGCTGCGGTTCTGAACTGTTCCATGAATCTGCTGCTCAGCTGTCTGCATTATTGCCTCAGGAGTCCTTGGAGCTTCTTGCAGGTTCTTGTAGCTTCTGGGCTACTGGAAAACTTTGCAGCTACTCACATAGCTGGGAAGGATCCTCAGTTTTGAAAGTCTGGGGGACAGAACCGACAGCGTAGAAAAAGAATGTCATCGTGTGAGGAACACATAAGCCTCCTGTTTCTACCGACAGATGCTCCAACAAGTCTTCCACGTGTTTAAGACGCAGATGGACAGACTTGCTGTATGGGAGAGGTCAGTCCAGGAATTTCTATAGAGACTGGATAAGTGTGCAGAAGATGTCGAATTCACTCTTATCAATTGAAGAATGGATTTCTCATGAATGGTAATGTCTCTGGAGAAAAAAAAATGCATACAAGCCTGGAAGGTGGTCAGAGAAGAAATGAAAGACTCTTTTCCCTCACTGCAAGTGCCACATGTTGAGTGGCAAATAGAGAATATCACTACACTAAGGGACCTCTGATAGCAATGTCTGTGTTGCTTCCAAAGTCAAAGACAGAAATAGAAAGTCAGTTTCATCACCAGCTGAAACATGTGTGAACCCAAACCCAAGAGGTGATCTTGGATATTGTCCCAATAGACGTTAGCAAAATAGTGATTAGGGTGTGTTTGTTCTTTAGAATACTTTAGGGTACATTGAGTTCATATCAAGCAGTTATGTTGTGCTTGCTAAGTCAGCAATCTTTGTATTTGGCTCTTTGCCTTACTCTATTGAGACACTGAATGGGAACTTTAAGTGTTAGCTTAGCTTAGCTTAGTTGATTGACTTTGAGTGCTCTCTCACAGAAACAGTTAAGAGTAATCTTTGTATACTGTGAGCTGACCCAGCTAATCTTGACTCTCTTCAGTACCAAGGACTCATCTCTTCCTGGGCACTTGACCCTCCCAGAGAGATTTGACACTGGACTCTTCCAAGTGCTAAATGACTCAAAAGACTCTCTGATATAACAGGTGGGTCACAAGAGGCGCTCCCAGGGAGGAGGTCTGCTTAGAGTTTGAGAGGAATCACTTCCAAAGGATCACTGTCTGCTGGGAGAAGAAGAAATAAAGCCCTTTGTCTGAAGTTAGCCAGAGCAGAAATCATAAGGGGTAACTAATCCACAGTGAGCATCTAAGTAGACAGAGGAAGGAAGGAGTGTGAAAGTCTTGATGTAGCATGGAAAAATGGCTCTTAGGGACTGAGACAGGATCTCATTGCACAAGTGCTTTCCAGATGAAACATGCTGTTTTTACTCCAATTTTCAGTATTACAAACAATGGGGTTGATATTTTCAAGACTATTAAGATGTAAGTTTTCTAATCATTTCAACGCAAATCAATTTTATCATCTATCTATGTATCTATCTTTCTGTTTATCTTTTTATCCTCTGATCTGCATTGTCATGTTCCTGACCTATGTAGCAGTTATCTATTTCCCTTTTCTGCTATTATCTAATAAATGTTTATAATTTTGAAATGACACTTGTTCACAAAGACTGTTGTATGACTACATTATGTGGCATACTTAGAAAGACAATATGACGTACTTTTTACTATGCACAAAAATCAACTCCAAATGTACCAAGGACCTTAATATTAGGCCAAATACTACCAAAATCCTATTTGAAAGAGTATGTAACTGCCTTTAGCAGATTAGTCTAGGCCAACATATTTACCAAATAGAAACCCAATAGCACAAAAAAGCAACCCATGGAATGGGAGAAAATCTTCACTAAGTACACATCTGGTAGAGCTCTATTATCCAGAGTACACAAAGAACTTAAAAAAATTAGACACCAAGGAGATAAATATCCCAATTAAAATATGGGCCTCAAAACTCTAAAGGAACTTTTCCAGAGACAAAATTGAAAGGTCTACCACATATCTTAAAAAATGCTCCACATCCCTAGCCATCAGGAAAATGTTTATCCCAAGTACCCTGAGATATCATTTTGCCCCAGTCATGATGGTGAAAATCCACAATACAAACACCACCATGTGCTGGAGAGGATATGGAGAGAAGGGGACGCTCATACATTGCTGGTGGCAATGCAGGCTTATATACTCATTCTGCAGATCAGTATAGTGTTTCTAAAGATGTTACGCATTGAAATGCCATATAACCCTGCTATACACTTCTGGGAATAATCCTTCAAAATGCAGAAATTCACTGTAGTGACACAGATGCAACCATGTTCATTGCAGCATTATTTGCCGTATCAAAGTCATGGAATCCATTCATATGCCAATAGTTGATGAATGGGTAATGAAAATATGGTACATTCATACAATGGAATATTACTTAGCCATGAAAAGACAATTTAATTAAATTTTCCCAGAAATGGATGGAATTTGAAGAAATTATGTTAAGTATCCCAGTCAGAGAAAGTTAGATGCCTTATGTACTCCATAATAAGTGGATCCTAGTTACAAACACACTTAAAGACATACTCTAAGGTAAATCTCTGTAATATCCACTATAATCACAAAGGATTATAAATAGGATAGAATGGGAATGAAGACCTCAAAAGAAAGGAGGCAAAAGAACACAATTAAATAGAAAAATTAGGCCACAGTCACGTACTGAATGTTAGTAGCAAGACATCGATACAGCTCACTCTCACTTTCCTTCCTGTTCATTTGGGACTGAACAGGTTTGATCTGCCCAGTCAGGGAGGTTATAGGGACTGGCAGTTAGATGTAACAACTCTACGAAACCGGAGACTAAACCCGATCACTGCTGTGTCCTACTCCTATTGTTCCATCTACCTTTGAGTCCCCTTTTTCTTAAGGTCTTTGTTTAAACAGTCTTTTATCTTTGGTTAGGAGAAGACATTCAATACCAATCAGGAAGCAGCCAAAGGCAGTGCAGGAACAGGAAAACTGAAAACAACAACAAACCATAATTCAGAACATCAAAAACTCTACAATGTTCTCTTGGAACGAGACCAGCCAAATCTGTCTCTGTCCTAAAACTCAGGGAACATTGAAGAAGAGGGGGCAGCAAGATTGTAAGAGCCTGGGCTGGAGAGGTGGCTCAGGGGTTAAGCTTCCGCCTTGCAGGCGGAAGGTCCCGAGTTCGGATCCCAGATCCCACGTATAGACGCCAGGTGGAAGCGGGGGCGGCCTGCGCTGCTGGTCCTGGTAGGGTGGAGCCTGTGAATCCCGGGGCAGAAGGAGGTGGAGGCGTCCATGGTGGTTCGCGAATTCGTCCGTGGTTCTACACATACACAGACACACATATACACACACACACAGACACACGCGCGCGCACATACACACAGTTGAATAAATAATAATAAAAAAAATTTAAAAAAAAAGATTGTAAGAGCCTAAAAAGCCCGGGAGGACCAACGATATGCACTATAGTCACACAAAACAGAACTGCAACAGCCAGGATACAGCCACAATGTCAGTGGACCTTGCCTGACCTGCACAATGGTTGACATGTCAACAACCCTGTAAAGTGTAGCAGAGATCACAAGGAAGAAGGCTTCAGACAGTAGGATCCTTAGAAGCAAGGGGTTAAACATTCATAATGGAGTTCCCATACTAGTGAGCTGCGCCAAAATGGGGCCCCAAGCTGTGCCAAGGAGTCCTTAACCCTCACTAGTGCAGATGACTCAGAGGGAAATTCAGCAGCCACATAAACAAATGCTCTGGAGGATGGGAGGGAGAAAGCAGGAATCACTCAGAGAGGAAGAGAGAAGGAAAAGGGGGAGAAGAGTGGAAAGGGAGAGAGTGCAATGAGGGAAGCAGAAGGGAAGAGAGGGAGGACTGAGAAGAAGGGGGTGAATATTGACCTTGTATTACTAGGCAAAAAGTAATAAACATGTTTTAAAAAATTTAAAAAAAAGACAATATTTTGTAACTTGTGAGTGGAAATTTTCTTTGTGTATTTAGATTCACTACATAACATGTCTTGCATGGGTTTATCCTTTAAATTTAACCTAAATCCATTTGCTTATCTCTGGTAGTTTGACTTGATCAGGAAAACTGCCTTTCACAAGGCCTTCAAATATTGCAGGTGACTGCAAAGAGAAGCACAATTTCATCTTTTCAGTATTATTGTTGTCTCTTGAAAAAAAGTAGGATAAAATATATGAAATTGCTAAAGTTATGTTTGAAGGTACAAACTGAAGGAAAATACATGCAGGAGTGAAACTACAGAATCTCAGATCATGAAACTGCAAATGTTCAAACCCCAAGGACAGAAGAGCTGGCAGGAAACTGACAGGCAGAAGCTTCCATGTGACTTGTGAGGGTTCTGTGATGGAGGAGTCTTTTGAGGAGAGAGTGTTTCAGGAGGGAGACACCTCAGGAGGTTCTGAGAACCTGTGAGAGACAAGAGCTCCATAGGACCACAGTCTGCTATCAGCCAGCCATGGAGAGGTGGAGATGCAAGTAAGCTGAGGAGAAGCTATCAGCCAAGGGCCCAGATGGGGGCAGAATGCCTCCAGTACATCCACAGAAAGAGAAGAGGCTCAGAACCACTAGGAGGTATGTGGATAGAATGAGACAGCTGAAGTCCCCTGGGCGTGGTTCAAGAAGTGAAGGTAGTAAAAGAATTTCAGTGACATGATACAACAGAAGTAAGTTCTAAGATGCACAACTGAAGAGGGGAGAAGTGCAGGGAGATGGGATGAGAATATCTGTTATTCTCTGCAAAGAGGGTTCACTTTGAAACTGCATTTTGGCCCATGGCATGGAATGCATGCATTTCATATATCAAACACATATTGACCTTTTTCATAGGTCTCTTATTATATATCAACATATGTGACTATAATTAAAGAAAATTTATCCTTTACTGACACTAGAATTATGTTGCATTTCACAAAGCTATTCTTAGGTTTCACAGATGCAATGGAAAAGAAGGTAAATCATGTTGTTAGTGGCATTTGGATCTCTAAACTCCAGAATAAGTGATCCTGCACTAAGGGAAGGCGAGGAGAATACTGACTACTCTCCATCCAACTAAATAGCCTGTTACTATATTAGTTGATGTTCATGATCTTTACACATGCATTTAGATCCTTTGGATTCACACATCACAATTAGATGGAAGCTGCAGAACACAGTGATGAACATGCTGAGAATTAGTGACTCGTGGGGCCCAAATCTGAATGGGACATCTGAGTCACCCCTACTCCAAAGTAGAGGACACAGAGAAGAGGGAGGGGAGAAATTAAGAGCTGGAGGACAGGGGGATGTCCCTGAAATGCAACCATTCAGACATGACATGACCATAGGAAATACCAATACACAGCTGTGGGTTCACCATAATGTTGGGGACTTCACACTGCATGGAAGGAAAAGAAAGAAAGTGAAGCACTGAAAATGAGGGAAAACAATTGTAGAGACCCTTCAGCCAAGGTCTCACTTTTTGGTTTTATGACAGATTTCTCATGAATCAGAGACATCCTCCTATGGAAGGAACAATAAAAATTATGAAATTAAAACGATCTGCCAAGCAGAGAGATTACAAAATTGTCAAAAAGGAAACACTTTGACAGTTGGATTATTTTTTAAAAAACATTACTATATTGTATTACATAAATCCATTAAGGATGAACTGGAATTCTTCTAAAAGTAAGAAGGAAATTTTCCATGTCCCCAGAAAAGGGATTAATGCAGGGGTCTCTGGCTACTCCTTCTTAGACAGAAAAGTTGTGTGGAAAATATAAAATATGATAGAACACCCTTAACATAAATACAAAGTAATTAGTAAGCAGAAAGATATAAATTCTGGTTACATTTTTAAAAATGCAATGAAACAGAAAACACAATGTCCTCTGATACAGTTATACAACCAGCTGTGAGCATGTGGCCGTCTTCTCCCTTCACTTACCAGTACTTGGATTCCACATTCTTTGCCCAATGTACCAGCTCCATCCATTCCATATCTTCTTTTAGTTTTCTTATTCTCTCTGTCTCTCTGTCTTTCTCTCTCTCTGTCTGTCTCTCTCTAAACACAAAGGCCACTGAGTCTTGTGTTCTTTTTCTCACCTTCTGGTTTTAATGTTAACCACATTAAGTGTTAAGTGAGAATGAATGAATCCTCAGCACTGTGAAAATGCTTTGAAACTGTATGTGCAGGTTTCTTCTCATGGAATGAAGGGAAAGTATGTTCTTCAGATACACATGACTGTTCAGTGTTCTGGTCATTGTGCCCATAGGAAAGAGACCAGCACACATTGCTCTTGATGATCTGACTGAAGACAGTAAAATCAGTTTACAGAAGAAAAAGAGAGGAGGCTAATTTTTTCAAAAGTCATTCATTTTGGTCATATAAAGTCACATGCATGCAAACAGGATATTCCCATGCTCATTGATTTTCACATCCTTTTGTAGTAATCTGTGCCTGATCCCATCACTGGGATGGGATTTCAAGAAACTGCTACAAATCTATTGCCAAAGGACATTATATGTTTTCTTAGACAAATGGCTATTTCAGGAATTAACTCAATTGCCAATTTCTTTTTTTACATTTATTATTATTATTATTATTATTATTATTATTTCTGTTCATACATACTGGTTTCCTCCCTCCCTCCTCCTCCCCCAGCCCCCCTGCTCCCCCTACCTCTTCATCCACCAATGCCTACCCCCCCCAATCCCTGGAGAATCCTTTAATGTGCATGGCAGACTCTCCTCTGGGCCCTCCTCCCTGATGACTTACAAGGACCCAGTGGCACTTCCCTGAACCCTTTCCTGTGTTCCCCTTAAGCATAGGAACACTATTGTGGCTGTCAAGAGGTCAAGATACATGTTGATTCCTGAATCTAGTGAATGTGGGAAGTGAGTCATTGCTGGAACAGATGGGGTGTGTTAAAATATCGCCCAGGGAATATGACAACATGTGGGGATTTCCACAAATGGTTATTTCATCATAGTACAGTGTTCAGTATTTCATTCAATCTGTGGTCCTCATAGCATAGACTTGGGCTGTGTTCATATATAAAACCTCGCTAGAAATCGTCCCAGTGCAGTTGCCTGCCATTCACCACCACTGCTGGAGTCCTCACCTTTAAGAAAGGCCTTCATCGATGTCCACCTCTAACCGAGTTAACTCAGAAGCTTATTCTACATTCACTTATGGTGCTGCTGTGTACAAGGATCTCATAAATTTCTGATTGTCATTGTCCTGGTTTCAGGATTATTATTATGATTAAACCTGATCCCAAACTAGTATCAAAGTTAGGAAAGACTGGTACGATTCTCTTTTAAGTGAAAACAAGAATGAGAATCACTAAACTATTTAACTGTGAGAGAAAAAAAGAATAAACCGAAAGCAAATCTGTAAAAAGAAACATATAATCAACAAAGGAAACTACAATCACAGCCTGAACTCTGGGCTTCTAATACTGTGCCCCAGCTACACAAACTCAAAGCTCTATTATTGCTGGAAGATTTACACCCACGTTCTTGTGACTTATTCACTCCAGAGCTGCCTGCAGGCTGCCTTCAAAGCTGCAGAGTTTCACAATGGTCCCTTTATATCTTTTCCTGGCTGGAGTGATGCTCTGTTCCACCCCTAACTGGTCACATGACTCGGGATTCTCATGGAGCCCAAGTTTGCACCATAGGCATACCTTGCAGCTACTTACACAGTTGAGAAGGATTCCCTCCCATAACTTCCTGCGAGACAGAACTGATTTCAAATGTCCCTGACTGAGAAGGAGTGTCCCGCACATGGACAAGCAGGCCACCTGTTTCTATCAAGAGGTGCTCCAACAGGTCTTCAGCCTCCTCACAGCAAAGGTGGACTATGCTGCTCTGGAAGAGAAGGCACTTGTCAGTCTTCTCTCTAGTCTGGCTGAGGGTCTGGAAAATCTGAATCAGACAGGACAGGAAAATCTCTTTTGTCCTCGTCTGGGTATTCTTATACGTAAATATTTCAGACGAATGACCAACTACCTGCAGAAAAGGAATACAGTTCTTGTTCCTAGGAGGTGGTCAGAGGAGAATTGGTAAGGGCCTTTTCCTCACTACCAGTTCCTCAAGGTTTATGAAAAACAGAAGAAATTACATTGAGGATTCTGCTGGAGCCCTGGTAGCCATGAATCCCTAGTTCAAAGCAGTTACATCAAATATGAATTTCTTCTTTCATGAGAATGGATGAATAGAAAATGAAGTGATGTTTTTGAAGTATCTTTGTGCATATCACACAGGGGAAATTATTAAAATAACATTGTGTTGAATCACCTCAGTATTTCTTAATAAACTTCAATCTAAAAGTTTTCTTGGTTGGTTTATGTGCTGAAAGAAGATTAGCACTGCCAAAGTTTTAGCTATATCGTTCTGGTAGGAAGGTGGATATGTGTGAAGTCTGTGGACATTGTTTTGCAGTTGTGTGTTCTGTGTACATGTAGAGACCAAAGTGGGATGCCATGTTCTTACTCTACTGCACTGTTCCTTGTTTCTCTGTGATAGAGGAGATTCTCAAGAGGAGTGAATGCTCTGAATCAGCTGTGAAGCTCATTAGGAAAATGCTGCTGAAATCCACTGTCTTATTCCAAGCCTAGTATTGGTGACACTGGCACATAGGGCTCCATGGTGCTTATACTGATGATTCATATTCAGATCCTTATAGTTTTAAGAGCAAGCACTCTTACTGACTGAGCTATTTATCCTTCATATTGTAAGGAATACTTTTGCATGTTTATGTGTTGGTGTGTTTCATGTGATTAGTGGCAGATGTGGGTTGGGGCATGTGCACAAGAGGGTGTTTTAGTTTATGTGCCTGTAGAGGAACACAGGTGGTGTCAGATACAGAACCTTTCTCCCTATGTCCTTGTTGCATGGCTGTGCGGCTTCCCCCAATGTGATGCACTGTCCATGGGTGGAGTTATTGGATCTGGTCATGTACATTGACTGTGTTTAGATGGGATCTCTGGAACCAAAGTCTGGGTATTTGCTTTCAATGAAAAGATTTTAATCACTAAGCCATTCCCCAGCCCACTGTAAAGACTTTTGGAGACATTACTTATGAAAGCCATTGGAAAGCTAACTTGCTTAAGTATTAACTTGATAACCTTGAGCTCTCAGCCACTAAGTCTGAAGACTGGCTCATAATCAATTTCAGAGGAGATTGGGAAGCAATTACTGATGTAATGTATGAATGCTTAATAAAGTCATTTAGTTATTATGGTGTAAGGACTCATATTCCATGTTTCTTTTGTCCTTACAGTAAAGAATAACGAAAATGGTTAAAAAATATAGATCTGAACACTTGTATAAAATGCTGTGGGAAATAAAGGCAACAGAGGGAAAATAATGAACTGGAAATTGTTTAGGATCTGAGTTAAAAAACATGACAACCACTAAATATCTTCAAAGACCTGTGGGTTTGAGTGCCTTATGATTTTTCCAGCCATCATTAAAAGAAGCACAAGTAAACATCCATAAAAGAGACAGAGGAAACTAAGAAACAGCAAAAAGATACTCCACCCCCAAATTAGCATACTAAAAACAGGAACACAAAACTCTGCATGCCTAAGATTATATCAGAAAAAAAATCATGTGCAAGCCCATTGACTAAGCCAATCTCTGTTCTCATATGATCATAGTAGAAAAGGACCTACAATTGCTTGAACTCATGTGACAAAATGTCATGTTGCTTGAATAACCTTCCTTTTATGTAATTTGCAAAAGTGCTGTTGATATTTCAGGAGGATTATTGGGAATTTTTATTTTCACATTTTCTTTCAGTGCTCATGGTAGACTAAATCTGCATTCCTTCCAGTAAGTTGTGAGAAATGCTACAGAACACATACATTTCCTTTGTTCTTGTCAGACAATACACCCAAAATCCCAATTTCCTAATTTATTCTTCCAGTAGTGAGCTGTTGATCCAATGAACAACTCATTGATCTACCTAGAATATTGTATTCACACTGGTGCACATTCTCCATCAGGAATTTAGGTCTGAAAGCTAGTATTTCCTCCTGGACCTGTAATGTCTCTTGAAAGAGTCATGTTGACCATTGAAGCATTCCTTTCCTTTGAGTACATCCCTGGTTGTTGTGTGTGCTCCTATCCCCCTCACACAGGTTCTGTTCCCCATTCCTGTTTACTAGATTAAGTAGGAGTATTATATGCAGTTAAGACAAATTTTCTTCTCTTCATTTTATCCAGAAGTAAGCAACTTTGAGAAGCCAATATTCCCTTGTCCACCCCTTAACAAATGTACACAAACAATTCTCTACAGAAACCAGGGGTGTAGCATCAGGACCACACACTCCCTCAGAGCAAGTAGCAGCTGTAGCCTCCTACGGTGCCTGGTCCTTTCCTCTCTGACGAATCTGGTGGTGCTACTACAGGGCATCCTGCTCTCTGAGCTGCACCTGCCTCACATGCACCGTCTGCAGGAAGAGAAACCTTGATGCGTCTGGTTCGAATGATGCGCAGGTCCCTTATTTACTTCTTGAAATTCATAAATAACCACATTTACCTCAAGAAATGTGTTCACCAGCAGGTCCCCAAGGCCTTGACCATGTGTTCCCCTGTGAGCTGACCCAGCAGAATTTGATTCTCTTCAGCAGGAAGGTCTCATCATTTGTCTTGGTTCACATCCCTTCTGTCCAGGTTCTGTACTGGCCTCTTCCAGATGCTAAGTGACCCCAAGCCTGATGGATGCTGCGCATTTTGTGCAGGAGATTCCCCTGTTCAGGAGGACTCCATAGTGTCTGCGAGGAAGCATTTCCACAGGAGCACTGTCTACTTGAAAGAGAAGAAGTTCTCCCCTGTGGCTGGGAGGTGATCAGAACAGAAATATAGAGACTTCCCTTTTCTCAGCCTACAACCTCGATAGATAGTGGATAGAGAAGTATTAAAGGACTGAACCAACATTGAAATGACTCTCAGTGACTAAGACTTTGTCTCATTGCAGGATGTTTTCAATATTGAGCATGGTATTTTACTCTGATTTTCTGGAATCCAATCAATTCATTTATATTTTCAAGCATATTAAGCATAATCTTACTCTTAAAATTTCCACTCAGATCTACCCTGTATCCATCTATTTATCTATGTGTCAATCTATCAACTCTTTATGTGTCTATCATCTATTGATCTTTTCTGTTTTAAGTTATAAGATGATTAAAAGTTTGAGGTTATCCTAGCTCATAAATCTGATAAGCAAATTCATTTCCTGCCCTGTATTAGAAAAAACTTTGTGTTATGTGAATTGCAATTTTGTTTAGTATTTGGATTCCATATGCAAAACTTCTTGCATGTGTTTAGTCTTTAAATGAAACCTGAATCTTGATTATGGAACTTCAATGCCATGGAATTGTACTGGTAACTCTGTTCTGCTGCTGTGAGAGAACCCCAAAGGCAAGCAGGTTAAGGGAGAAAGGAAGATTTATTTAGCTCACTGCTCCTGAGGGGAGATACAGTTTATAGCAGAAAAGGCATGGCTGGTGCAAAAGGAAGAGGAGGTATAGGTCGCGTCCATCAAGGAGGCTGAGAGCTGCTAGCTGCCAACTACAAAAGCAGACATCTCCTGAAATTAAGGTGAGACACATCCAAATCAAAGCCCACCCTCTGAACTGCATCCCTCTCAGAAGATTCCATCTCCTAAAGGTGCTATGACTTTTGCAAACACCAATGTCTCTGGGGGACACATTTCAAACCATGACAGGAATGATTAAATTAATTTGACTTTCTCTGCAAGTTTGATATTGTATTTTACCTAAACCTCAGACTATGCAGGTGAATGGCAAAAAAATCACAATTTGTTCTCGTCATCCTGAAAATATTGGGAAGGGAAAATAATCGTTAAGTACATACTTTAGTCTTCTATCTATGGTTATGTGGGTATTGTGTCCAGGATTCAGCTTGCTTACATTGTTTTCTTCTCCTTCCTTCCTTCCTTCCTTCCTTCCTTCCTTCCTTCCTTCCTTCCTTCCTTCCTTCCTTCTTCCTTCCTTCCTTCCTTCCTTCCTTGCTTCCTTCCTTCCTTCCTTCCTTCCTTCCTTCCTTCCTTCCTTCCTTCCTTCCTTCCTTCCTTCCTTCCTTCCTTCCTTCCTGCCTCCCTTCCTTCCTGCCTCCCTTCCTTCCTTCTGCCTTCCTTCCTCCCTCCCTCCCTCCCTCCCTCCCTCCTTTCCTCCCTTTCCTCCCTCCTTCCCTGCTTCCGTCTTTCCTTCCTTCCTTCCTTCCTTCCTTCCTTCCTTCCTTCCTTCCTTCCTTCCTCCCTCCCTCCCTCCCTCCCTCCCTCCTCCCTCCCTCCCTCCTTTCCTTCCTCCCTTCCTTCCTTCCCTCCCTCCCTCCTTCCTTGTCTCTCTCTTCTCTCTCTGCATATCATGGTCAGTGTTGGTGAATGTCTAGACTGTTGAATCTCGTATTCTTTCTCCGCCTACTATTTGGACTGTATGTAAATTGAAGGTTAACTGAGAACACGTGAATCATTAGCAATGTGGACATGAACTTCAATACAGTATGTGTAGGTTCTTTTTAGAAAAGGTATTACAAATGTGAATTGATGAGATAGAAATGTTGTGTTCTGATATCTGTGCCCCATCATTTCCCACAATGAGTCAAGGACTCTCACCTCTAAGATATCTCTCATATGGAGGACGGCATCCTGCTGCTCAACTTCCAATAAAATGTTTGGCTCCTCATGATATTAGAGCACACAGACACAGCAGCCGACAGTTATACCATGAGCATTAGACAGGGAAGACCTATCAAGCTTCCCTAATGCATTAAGAGCTTTGGATTCACACACTAAGAAATATGCATGAACACAACAGTGACACCCACAAGAACAGCTTTGGAAGTATTTAGAGACACTCTCATGGGTTGTTTCACATCCTTCCTTAATGAACTGAATACGGCCTGTGAAATTAAAACAATACTTTAGAAATCACCCTATTTTATGCTTTAGGAAGAGATTGCCCACAGGCAGCTTTAACTTCCAGGGAACTTTCTCTAATGTGGCTGAGTTCCTATTCGTGGTCTCTAAAGACATCCTTTCATGGTCCTCCTTTAATAATAAAGAGATTGAGGCAGCACAAGATACCAGGGAGTGCACCAAGAAGTCGGTGGGCAGCATCAGAAGAGGACTCCTTCCCATGTACAGCCTCTTGCACACCCCAATGAGGGAGGATTGAATGTCCCAATGTAAGTTAAAAGTTAAGATAGTTAGGAGCATTCTTTTCTAAGTACACTGCATATTGTTACCTCAGTTAAAAGATTAAAAGTGCTTGGATGAACAAGAACTAATAGGAATCAAGAAGGCCTGACTCTTTAAAGTCAGTTTTCAATCTCCCGATTGTTGGAAAGTCCATTGATCTGGAGACACCTTCTCTTCAGTTTGGGTGTACTGAAACCTCACCCAGCGAATATCAAAGCATGTGGGGATTTCCACAAATGGTTATTTTGTCATCGAATATGGTTCATTTTTCATTCTGGTGCTCATCATAACAGACTTGGAGAAGAGCCAGTATACTCTGTTCATATTTAAGTCATTGCTAGAAAACTGTTCAGTGAAGTTGCTACTCAACACCAGTGTGTCTAAGGACTGTTAGAGTCCTTGTCTTTCAGGAGGGCCTGCATTCATGTGCTAATCACACTACACTAACAGGAAAGCTTTATAGCACATTTTATTTATGATACTGTTTGAACTGAGATCCTTTTAGATTTCTGCTTGGAATTTCTCAGCTTGCATAATTATTATAAGGTTCGAAAATAGTTCAAAACTAATTTCAAAGTTCAGAAAGATTGATACATTTCTCTCTTTATTTAATTTTTCTCCCACATTTTATTTCCTAATCATACAATCATAATAGGTACTCCAGTCCTCCCTCCACCTCTCCTCCCCAGTCATCCCTCACTGCACTCTCCTCCCTTTCCCCCTTCCTTTCACCTAAGTCACTGTCTCTTCCTATCCTGGTTTCTCCCCCTTCCTCCCCACTGTCCCCTGGACCATCCTTTTGTGTTAACTCTAAATCTCCCTCTGATTCTCCACCCTCCGGTGAGTTCAGCAGTTAGTGGAACAGCCAGGGGCCCCTTCTTGGCTCCAAGTTAATATAGGAACTCTATTATTGTAAAATGGGAGAAAAATGGGGATAGCTAAACCATTTAAATTGAACAGTGAAAAAAAAAGAACAAACTGAAAGCAAACACATGAAAAACAAAAATGAAGACATGCTCACAGGAAGCGATGCTACAGCCAGAAGTGTGGCCAGAGCTACTGAACAAAGCACTGGTACAGCAGGAGTATTTAAGTCCTGGGTCTCTGGGAAACAAGCCAGGAGGTGCTTGGACTGACTCACTGCAGAGCTGTGATCGCGCCCCCTGCTGGTTCCCTGCAGTATTGCTGAGTTTCCCAGTGGTCCCTCTGTATCTCCTCCTGGCAGAGGTGATGCTCTGCCCCTCCCCTGCCTGCCCACATGACTCAGGCTTACCTTGGAGCTGACCTTGCACCACAGGGAAACCTTGGCTCTATTTGCACATATGAGAAGATTCCGTCCGATAGTTGTCTGCTGAACATAATCGATTTCAAATGTCCCAGGCAAGCATTCTACAAGTTGACAAGCAGGCCAGCTGTTTCTACCAAGAGGTGAACCAAGAAGTTTTATACTTCTTCACAAAAAAGAACAACCATGCACATAGGGAACAGAAGGTGTTTGTCAATCTACCGTCTATTCTGAAAGGCATGGAAATGTTGAAGGAACACCAAAGGAAAAATCTCTTCTGTCCTCATTTGTCAATTCCTATAGAAAGTATTTCTGTAGAAAGGCCAAGTATCTGGAGAAAGGGGCTATAGCCCATGCTCAGGGGAGGTTGCCAGTGGGGAACTGGTAGTGTGTATTACCAGATCAGAAGAAGAATTGTGATGGACAGAAGAAGCTCCAGGGCGAATCTCCCTGAGTATGACAGCTTTGATTCCCATGTGTGAAACCAACATTGACAGGTTAGAAGTGAGCAATATGTTTGGATGAACCTCATCAGTATTTCCTAATAAATTTCAGAGTAAAAATCTGTCTAGATAACTGTGAATTCTTGAGGAGAGTTTAGCTCTGCCAATGTCCTGTCCAAGGTGTCGGTGTGCATGTGTCATCTGTGGATGCTCGTGTGCAGGTAACTGTGCCTGCAGCATGTGGAGACCAGAAAAGAGCCATTTCTATTCTGCCTTGTGCCATATTGTTTTGAGATGGATGTCTCTAGTTGAGGTGTATGCTTGCTATTTAGGCCAAGGTGTGTTTTCTCCTCTTACATTCTTGCTTCTTCGTCTCTGGGTTATGTAATCAAAAAGGAAGAACAAAAGCAAGTATTACATCATTTATTTCTATGCTTTCAATACAGAAATGATCATTTCTGATTTCAGCTTTCATAGAGAGCAAACATTGGGAAATTTGTGGACAAAGTGAAAACAGAAGTAAGACCAAATATCATGCGATGAACCAAGAAAGTAAATGTGCCTGAGAAATTACAAGGTTTCAGCAAAGTGAAACTGTGACTGAGGAGAAGGCCAGGACTGCAAGGCACAAAGACAACAGGTGGTGTTTCTCTGAGATGCTCAAGGAAGGGTCACCCTGGGTCAGTGAGCAGCCCTGACCTTGCAGGCCTGCCAGCTGATGGGACCAGTGCTGGGGAGTAAAGGAAATGGTCAAACTAATTGAGATAATGGCTTTTCTGATATGATACATTAAGGGAAAGCAATAAGAGACATAGAAACCAGGTTCACCAGGAAAGAAGTGGGCAGAATTTGAAAATGGGAGAACAGGGAGGTTGACCTGAGAAATACTGAGATTATCTCAAACCCAAAGGATGCTGATTTTTCTTTTTGATCAGCATGTGGTGTATGTAAACTACCTTGAGTTAGCTAACATATTCTGAGGAAAAGAAGAAAAGCATCATAAAAATAACTTTGAAGGAATGGATTTTTTTCTCTCACATGCAAAATATATAAATTTTATTGAGGCATTTCTGAGAGTTGTCATAAAGTCAGCTGATTAATTCTTTGTTGTGGTCACATGACTGGGCAATAAATTCAAACTCCAGATTTTTATATATCTTCCTATTGTTATGAGGGAAAACAAAAGGTGAGCTGTATATGGTGGCATGTTGCCGAGATTCAAATCTGGTCCTGAAGAGGAGGAGGAGAATTTTTCAACCATAATTGGCTGCATAGCAAGTCAAGACCAGCCTAATTGACATAGTGACACGCTGTCTCAAAAAGTCAAAACAAACAAAAGTGAAAAATGAAAAGACATTCATCATTGTCTCTGCTAACTTGACCCTAGCTCTTCTCATCCATGTGTTCATCTATGACACCAGCAATTCCTTCACAAAATCCTTATGATGAGTTAAGATGAGCTGGCCTCCTGCCCTAGTGACTGAGAGTCATTTTTATATTATGGAAGAGCAAATAACTTCTCAAGTGGTGTTGATAGTATCATCTAAAAATATTTGCAATATTTAAATGGATCAGTCAGGGAGGTAAAAGGACTAGAGTGGAAACCTTCACTATCTATGTACAAAATGTAATATGTCATTAGGTATGTAGCCCAACACTGGACATATGAGATATAAAAATCAGGAATATTTTCACAATCAGATTATTTGGTCATGATATTTGGTCTTACTTCTATTTTCACTTTGTAGACAAATTTCCTAATATTTGCTTTCTATAAAAGCTGAAAGTGAAAATGTCAATTTCTGTGTGGAAAAATGATGCAACCCTTTGCTTTGGTTACTCCTTTTTGATTACATCACCTGTAGATGAAGAAGTAAGATTGTAAGAGTAGAAAAACACACCTTGCACCAAGCAACAATTTTCAAAAATAGGTTGAATCACTACTTTTAGTATTGTTATTTATCTTTAAATGAAAACTTACATCGATGATTATAGGAAAGCACTTCTTTTGAATGTATTAGCCTGGGCACTTTTTCTATTAAAGAGAGTCATACATATACAAACCTAGAAAAAAATGAAAAAGTCGTGAATAGCAAATGAAAAATCAAAGACTTCTAGGTGCCACAATGTAATTTTCAATGCTTCTTATTTTTATTTTTTTAATTTTATTTGTTTAATGTTTGTGTTTGTTTATAGAGGCCCAGGGATGACTTTGTGAAGCACCCTGGATTGCTCTACCTACTCTTTGCTTTGGCTCTGTAGTTACCCAGGGTCTGCCTTCCCAGCCTGGACTGGCTGCTGCCATTTCTGCCTGGTATTTTGATGTGGGATTTAGGATCCAAACTCAGGACCTTCTACTTGTGAGGCAGAAGCTTAACCCTGAACCATCTCTCTGGCCCTTCAATGCTTTGGAAAGAATATTTGAACTCATCTTAGAAATTTTCTAGATAAAAATTTAATTTTACTTATTGTTGTCAGCACCACATAAATCAAACAGATCACTTCAAATGCAATGATTTTTCACTAAACAATTCGAAAGATTGTTAAACACAAGAATTCCTTCACAAAACTCATCATGAAAATATGAAGTTGTGATGATTAAAGATGAATGTCCTCTTTATATTCCATGTGCCCAGATCATAAATGTAATAGATAAAAACATTGGATAATTTAACTACAGTAAGAGAACAAAGCAAGCATAGTAAAATAATCACTGTCAATGTCATGCATTATTGACTTTAATTGTTCCATTAGTTACCTAGCATGGGAAAACTATTCTACCAGAATCTGAGGGATGTTGACCTCTGATGTCTGTAGAGAAGCATACCGTTGGGAGAGGAGATGGTCACCAATGAAAGCCAGGATTTTTCAGACAAACACTGTAACATCAGGGGCAAGGAATTTAGAGAGTTTAGCATTATCCCAACAGAGGTAAAGTCCCATTCAGGAAAGGTGTACTACACTCATCCAGAGGACTCTAGCAGGGATGTGATAACCAGTTAGGGAGTGGGGTCTTGTGGGATAGACCACAAGTAGCTGAAATGAGCCAGCTCTGGTTCTGGGATTATTGGTGTAGGTGAAGGAATACTGCAGACCTCCCTGAGAAAGGAGCAGTAAGACTTGCCAATGCCTGTGTCAACCTCAGCCTTTGGGCACCTGTGAACACAGCCTGAGCCCTGCATCAATGTGCTCTGTGAGGAGAGGAGCACCAGTCATCAACACTTAGTGAATTTCACTGTGAATGCAGTAAAATGAAATTCCATTCTTCACTCCGGACAGTTCATTTGACATAAAAATCATAAAAGTTCTCTCAACTTCAGGGATGGTGAATCATGAATGTTGTTGTAGGTTTCAAGTCAGCCTGGGATCTCAAGTAGGACTTTGCGAATAATCAAATCCCAGGCAACAAAAATAACAAGAAGTCCTTAAGCAACAACAGAAATACATAAGTCTAAGCTTGATTTTCCTGTGTAAATTATAGAGAATAAAAATTGAGGTGAGAATAATGACCAAAATGTTTACTTGTACTATGGGTAGACTCAATATGTGTGTTCTTGGAAGTTGTGATAGTTATGTAGGGGGGAAGTTAACTACATCTATACATAGACTGGCAATTGAAAATATACACTATGGGCACATTTGTAAAGAATAATAGTTAAGCCCTGATCAAGCCTGAAAAGATTATCTAATTGATGTGGAAAGAACCCACCCATGGTAAATGGGATTACAACCTGAGTTCAGTAAAGCTTGGTATTTTATAGCCCCAGATTGGAACTGCTTTGATGTTCAGGTCCTGAAATGAACCATGAACATGATCCTCCTGCCATAATTCTGCATCTGGGTCAGTGAATTGGTACCCTATGACATGCTTTGGCAGATATACTCTCTGCTAAGTGAACTATATCTCTCTGCAGTCCTGTGCATAAGCAGTGGTCAATTCTCTTGGCTCCAGAAGTTAGTCTCTGCTGTTGACTGATGAACCATAGATAGGGAAAGTGATTGATTTTGAGCTCATACATAATCTTCCTTGGCTACTAGCATTGGTATGATATCTACTGCTGATCTGGAATAATATGTTTAACTTGACAAATGCATGAGAGAATAAAGCCTTTTTTGTCCCTCAAGGTGTTTGGTCCTGAATATATTAATTTTTATGGTTATTTGTGATTATAGACAAAATCGTAGTTTTGAAGCTCAGCATCCTTTCTATTTGGGCAATAAGAATTTATTTGACTTGGAACATAATTTAATTTATTGCATGGACCTGTGTGTGTGTGTGCATATCAGAGTGGAGTTGGGGACATGTGTGCATTTACCTGAGGAGAATCAAGATAATACAGAGAATCAATCATCTTGGATTGCTGTACCTCCTCATTGGTTTGCTCTGGGGTTTCCCAGTCTAGCCTTTCTGGGTAAAACATACAGGCCGTGCACAAAGCTGGAAGCGATTTTACATAGAACCCATGATCTGAACTCAAGTCCTTTTGCTTGCAATGGAATGGCATTACCCCTGAGCTATTTCTTCAGCTCCCTGAATACATTATTGATCTTCAAGTGCAATATTGGTAGCTCTAAGCTGAGGCAATGTATGAAGAAAACACAAATGAAAACAAAACAGGGAAGGAAAAGTTTATTCGTAAGAAACGTTCAGAAAGTTCAGAAAGTGAAAATATTGTCTCCTTATTTAAAAGCCATGTATGCACAGAGCTCGAAGACTCACCAGTCTCATCCTAATCAGACCAGAAGCATCAGCAGTTCCCCATGGCTCTCCTGCTCCCTCTACTGGCGGCCCTGGTGTTGTGCAGCTATGGTCCTGTTGGATCTCTGGGCTGTGACCTGCCTCAGAACTCTGCCCTGCTCAGCAGGAAGACCTTTGAGCTCCTGGGTCAAATGAGGAGGGTGTCTCCTTTCTTGTGTCTTAAGGACAGAAGGGATTTCCGGTTTCCCCAGCAGATGGTGGATGGCAGCCAGCTCCACGGAGCCCAGGCCGCGTCTGTCCTGTATGAGCTGCTGCAGCAGATCTTCAACCTGTTTAACACAGAGAACTCCTCTGCTGCCTGGAAGGCGGCCCTCCTGCAGGAGCTCCTCCCTGGACTCCACCAGCAGCTGGAGCAGCTTGAGACCTGCTTTGTACAGGGCAGTGCACAGGAAGAATCTGCTCTGGCCGCTGAGCAGGTGCAGATGGCCTTGAAGAAGTACTTCTGGGGACTCCATCTCTACCTGGAGGAGAAGAAACACAGCGCGTGTGCCTGGGAAATCGTGAGAGTGGAAATCGTGAGAGCCCTGTCTTCAGCAGCGCAGCTTGAAGAAAGGATGAGTGAGGACTTAGGCCTGGGGTCATCCTGAGGTGGCTCTTCTTGACCAATTGGCAGTCACATCGGGGCGGTATCTTGTGCTGTTTCAAAGGGATTAAGACTCAGTTCTCGTCAGAGGTTTTTAAAATTATTTCTGCTAATATCATGCCACTAGGATTAAGCATGTACATTTAAATTATTTTACCAAAGGATAATGTGTTGTTTATTTTTAGTACTTAATCTGATTGTTCATTATTTCTTTATTTTTATATATATGTACTTTTTATTTTTTTATTTAAAAATCTCATGTAAACTATATTGTGGGTCATTGAATTCATATTTATAAAACATTCATGTACACTTTTCCACTTTATTGAATCTTGCTTTCATTTAATAAATTATTGTCACAGAAATCATGTATTTTCTTTTTCTAAAAACATCATAATTCACGCCCTGTTATTTTAAATTGCATTCAAACCTGATGCTTACTTACACATTCATTTGCATCTTTTGCTACTGTGAAGGAATACACTGAGGTTTCTTATTGAATCCTTGCAAAGAGAGCCTAGGAATGTACAAAGAAAGCCTACAGTTGTCATGGTGTATCAGGAGGAATGAATGGGCACCTCTGACTGCCTTCCAGTCACATCCCATCTGAGGAAGCATCAGAATTATCTTAGTCCACATGCAGTCACAGAATACATGCCTATCTTGTGGATGGACAGATCCCATGCCCTACACAAAGGCAGAGCATTGGAAAGACAAACATTCACATTATTTTGTTTTGTTTTGTGACCCAGCAAATTCGACCAAGGTTTTCTGTGAAATCTTAGTTTGCAAATTCTTCCTTGGAACCGGGAGGTTTAACACAAAGATATATCTGTAAATTCTTGCTGATATTAATAAGTGAATATATATATGTTTCAATTACATATTTGTTCTGTTTCAGAAGAATTACAAATAGTAAATATAGCAGACTGAGAACGCTGAATTTCACCCTAAGGAAACCATAAACATAATTACAACAGTACTGGGGAGATGTATCAGGGTTGAAGCCTTTGACCTGCAAGCAAAGAAACTTAAATGTCCAACAGAAATGGTGACAGCCTGCAATTCAATTCTAGTACTGGAAGGTGAAGCATGTGAACTGCCTGAGCAAAGCAATGAGGACGTAGAACATTTCAGGTGATTCCCACTGTCGCTCTTGGGTCTCCACTGGCACATGTAATCAAGTGCTCCTTTGAAACCACACACACACACACACACACACATACACACACACACACACACACATACACACACACACTCGAACGCTATATTTTCTCAGTTCAAGAGTTGTTTTTAATGATTTAGTTAACTGACAGAACTTTGAATGGAACATGATAACTGCATCTTCAGTAGGAACTTTTAAGAAATTCATCAAACACTGTTATCAAAAATTCTGGCGATCTTGTGTGCAATGCGCAGAGCCTAATTTTTCTTCCCTTGGAGTGTGAACAGGTGTTGACCACCAATTTTGCACATATAGAAAATGAAACAAAAATAACTTTTTGATGGAAAATAGTGGCAGATATCATACTTAACCTAATAAGTGGAAAGAATATTTTACAGTCAATTATTTCCTCATATCTGCTAATCATTATTGACATGCAACTAATAAATCATTTTTTATTTCGTAAGAATTCAGTAGGATTGGAGCAGCTGAAGAGTTTGGGTGAATTTCAAAGAAGCTTGCAATCATTTCTCATTTTTATCTCATTTGTTGGGATCGGTTGGTATGGTATCTAAGGAAAATATTATAAAGTGAGTTAGGAAGAACAAAAGTAAGGTGGCGCCGACAGGAAAGTGCCTGGGCCTTACCACAAGTTGTTTGTCAGAATAGTTGATTGGCTAATTGAACTTAGGTGCTCATGGACAGTGCACGTAGCAATGCTTTGCTATGGGAATTAGGAGGCGCACAGGCTACATGCAGGCTTGACCTTTAAGAGGATTGGCTGCCCGTTTCATGCTTTGGAAACCCCACGCGGTTTTTGCCTATATATACTTTGAGAGCCCTTAATAAAGGTGAGATCTTGCTTAGACTTGACTGCCTGTCCTGTCTGATTGTCCTTGGAGGCCTGGGAATGGGCGGACAGCGCATTCACCCCTCCATCCAGTTAGCCAAGAGCTGGCGACACGAGTCTGAACGCCATACTCATTGAATAAGCCAAATTCAAAAATTAGTACATTGAGTTTTGAATAAATGTTAGAACTCAACCCCATCTGGCAATCCATACCCTCACATTGTTCTTCAAATGCTCACCCTGTGTGTCCTATGAATAATATCGACACTGAGGTCTTGGAGGAGGATGATACAATGTGAACAGCCTTTGAACTTCAGGGGACTGTGGCTGGGGAGCCACATTGTGCAGATCTCACTCACAGAAGCACAGCAGAACTCTTCAGAATTCAATTATAAATTTTACCAATTTGTTCTTCAGTGATGTTCATATTTATGACAATTATAAAAGAGGGAATAATATTTATTATGCCAAAGAAAGAAGATTACCATAATAATATCTATCCCACAGCAGTGTTATTTATTGCCTAAGGGAAGGAAAAGGAGGTATTAGTTGCTGAAAGAAAATGTTAAGTATATGTTAATGTTAAAACACTTTTCAACTTCAATAGATTTCATGTGTTTCATAATAAAATGATAACCACATATTTCATAGGTTGTCAAATTATATGTGCATTTGGTACACTGTAGCTCCTGTGAAAGACTGGAACTAATAACATCCAGGAAATTTAGCTATGAAGTGATACTTCAAATTTTTTTATTTTTGAGCACATCTTTGAATTTTAAATTTAGCTTAATAAACTTTGTTCAAAAATTCATTGTATGAAACACATTTAACTTTAACATTTCTATGGACTGAGGCATTTGTGTTCTACATCAATATACAGTATATATGTGTTTTCCAATTTTGAGGGGGAAGGGAGTCTGCAGTGACAACTCAGAAATAAATTGTTTCCTTGCAAGTACAGGACTTGAGTACAGATCCTGAATACCCCTCAAAAACATTGGGCAAAAAGGCAACTTAAGCCAGTGATGGGAGGTAGAAGAATCCAAGGTGTTTCCTGAAGTCCTCTGTGAGCCACCATGTAAGAATGGAGAAAATACATTGAAGGTGAAATAAAGAAGATGAAAAAGAACCTGTAAAGTTAATGAAAGGGAAAAGCAATGAAAAGTAAACCTTTGTGGAGAATGCAAAAGGAAATAAAAGAAGCAACAAGAGAAAGAATAAAATGGCTATGTTTAGATTCCAATTTTAAGAGCAAGAAGAGCCAATGTCTTCAAAGAACCTGGAGGTGAAGGGTCAGGACGACCACCTTCTGAAGGAACATCAGGAAACTTAAGTTCCCCAGACCCAAGCCTTGTGCATATTGGTGGTTTTTCTCTTCACTTCACTCTGACTTTAGGAATTCAGCACAAAGTTAAGAAGAAACACAAATTCGAAAAAGCAAAAGATACAGAGAAATCTTTGAAATTGAAAATCATCTGCCAAACACAAACATTATGAAATTGTAAAGAGGAGCATTAAGAGATCGGGTTAGGTTTTTTCCCCTTGATATATGTACTTTTGTCTACATAAAGACATAAATTCATACAGAAGCATTTACAAAGGAGATTCAGATCAAAAGTAATCTGAAAATGAACGAACCATACATACAGCATAAGACAATACTGCATCATTCCAGAATAAAAGGAGATTTAACAATTACCATAGAAGTGCAGAACCAAAATCTTGTGAAGTGGAGCTGCCTTCAAGGAAAGCAAATGAAGATTGTTTCCGGGTCAGGAGAAGATGTCAACACATCCATTCTCTGGGCTGAAGAAAGTGCTCCTCTTGAAAGCTCCCTAGAGATTTCTTCCTTTCCAGATGGAATAGAAAGCTTTCTACCATTTGCGTTTCACAGTCAGGATAAAAATGAGAATTTCCACAATCTTCTGAGGGTCGACATGTCTAAATCATTTGTTGTGGAAAAAAGAAACCACTGAGGGTTTGTGAAGCAGCCAGTGGGCGCCACCCACCAGATCCTGCAGGACGCCAGCAGCTCCAACAGGTCCTCTGCAGACTCTGATCCCATTAGTTCCTCTGCTCCTTCCCAGGCTCAGCGGGTGCCCACACAGAGGGAAGTGTAAACAGTAGAACCTCCAGAATCAGAAACAGGAAAAGTTGTTCAGGGCTCCCTTTTGAGTTGGTTTCCTCTGAAAATGAAGAAACAGAGCATTCCGGGAAATTGATACAGAAACAGAATTAGTCATCAGTTAAGCTTCAGGAGCCTGCGATGAGAAGGCTCAGCATCCTGTGGAAGCCAATGAGCTGCAGAAACCCAACGCTTCACAGACTGCATTTTTTCTTTGATTGTCAGCTGAGGAATGAGCAGTCCACAGGGTCACAGGGAAGAACTGTGCTCGCGCGCCCCCTGTAGCTCAGCGACGGAATCGCTGCAACTCCAAACTTGCCAAGAACCTGATGCACAGCTGTCTGCGAACTTGACTCAGGAGGTCCTTGGAGCTGGCTTCTGAGACACAGGAAAAGTTTGCTGCTATTCACACACCTGAGAAGCATCCTGTGGTTCAAATGCCTGTGGATGAAAACCGACTGTGTAGAGGAGAAAGAATGTCACCCATGTCAGCAGCAAGCAAAGCTCTTGTTTGTACCAGCAGATGCTCCAGCAGGTCTTCACTTGTTCAGAACAGTGATGGACGTCATTCTGGGACTTTCTGTGGGACCGGAGAAGTGTGCAGAAGATACGGAGCATGTATCCAGTATCCTGTCAGCAATTGCTGTATGTGTTTCTCATGAATCATAATCTCTCTGGATAAGGATGGGAGCAGGCATTGTTCCTCAGAGGGTGTCAGATGAGAAATGAAAGTGTCTTTTTCTTCACTGCAAGTGACAAGAGATGAATCTTCAGGTATGGAAGAAAAGTACGCCAGGAACCACCCTGATCATTGACAGTCTTGTCTCCAAAGCTCAAGACACAAACATTAATTCAGTTTCTACACCAGCTGAAAAAATGTGTGAATCCAAAATTGGAGGATACTATCTTTACACATTCCCCATAATAGAACATAGCAAATGGGTATTTTTGCCCTGTACACTGTTTGGGATACAAGGAAATCAAGTTAAAAGCATAGGTTGTTCATAAAATCAGTCATTGGCATTCTGCCTCATCTCATGGAGACATGCTGTCTCAGTGAATGGGGGAATTTACAAGTTAGTCGGGCTGAGCTAAGAGAAAGTTCACAAATTCGATGAGATTCTGCTCCCCAATATTGAGACCACAGGTACCCAATATTTTCCCTGTCTCATTCTCTGTGTTCTGGGTACTCAGATGGGCCCTCCTACTTCCACAAGTCATCTCTCAGGTTGCTAAAACCTCACATGTCAGTTAGTTTAGTTGCTAGTTTCTGTAATTATCACTTCCTGGGTCGGGAGACTTGTTCCTTTTTCCTTTCTACAAACAATCCCTGAAGGACTTTCTGACATGATGGATGTTGGGTTTCTCTCCTGCAAATCACGATGCAAGCACTTTTATAACAATTATACTTTATCTCACTTACTGCTCATAAATCACTGACAGTTTCTGGATATTTGAATTTGTCCTCAAAAAAGGTAAAGGGTAAAAATATACAGTAAATACCAGGATGCATATCCTCTATCCAGACATTTAAAAGTGCATAATACGACTCATTTACAAATATACTCTATCAGCGTATGTATATTTCCATATATTCTTCTTGTGTCACAGGGGCCTTAAAGGAACAATATAGATGTTTGAACTCATGGAAGCTAGATCATGTTACTTATTGAGAATACACCATGCATTTGCTCCGTGTACTCCTTTATGCTCCTTGTATTAATGCTTGTGCAGTATTATAACCTATTTTTAGTTTTACAGATATACCTTTTTCTGTCAAGCACATACAGTAAAGCAAAAAATCCTCTCCTAATAACTTGTAGGAAACAACATAATCCATGATACTACCTGTTTCCATTCTTCTTGTCAGATGAGACATCCAGATTCCAGTTTCTTGGTTCATTTTATCCACTAGAAAAACACTTAAGGTGATTAATGCCTGTCAGTTATCTACTTAGAATATTGCATTCTCACAAACTGCACAATGCCAAGCATGAGTTTGCGTCAGAATGTGAATACATCTTGCTTTTTCTCACAGCAAGGCAATAGGCAGGAACTAGATACATGAGGAGACCATTTCTATTTAGTGATTGACTTTTTCAAAGCGTGTTTCATCTGTTCCATCCTGTTTGAGACTTGTGACCTCCAAGACACCTGGAATTTCTGTTTGATTCCCAAGTCTTTGCTTATTTCTGTGTTATCAGGAAAAGGACTGTGTGCTGTCAGTCTGAATGCTGTTGTTCAGTCGAAAGGAGCCATGTTTTGTCCAGAATGACGAAAAGCCTTCAGAACTTTTGTGAACCTTTCTTAACTTTGGCATCTGAGTGAAGAGGACCATCAATCAATAGCTATTGACCCTGATACTGTTATCCATCTAGGCTGAGTAAATCCGCAGTTTATAGCCTTTTCTATGTCAGAAGCTGTGTACTGGCAATCAAGTTCAGGTAAGTCATGCTTGGGAAAGAGTGGTATTATGCTGTGAGATTATTAGCTCTGAACTGCTTTGTTTCCCACAATGCGTCTTGTATTATAAATTACGACAGCCCTTTTTATGCCCAAACAGTGCATAATACATCACTGCTTCTAGGATACTGAGGATTTCTGCATCATGCTTAAGTTCTTTCTTCTGGAATTGAGCCGTCCTCCTCCTTCCAAATACAACTATAGGGGCGTCTCAACGGTTCCAAGCAGTGTCATGTGCTCAGCCCCTCATGCAGAGTTCTGTGTGGGCAGGGCTCTTGTTTCATGATTTCTCTTGAAATACCCACAGTCTTCCAGGCTTGCAGTTCTTCTAACCCCACATAACTGCTTCCATCTGTGCACAGTGTTTATTAGAGATTCCAACATCTGTCTCCTTGCATATGAGCTTCATCAGAGGCTCATTTGCTCCGCTATGTGGAGTATAGTGAGCATCACCTGAAGGTTGTTTAGCTTGTCATGTGACTACTAGAAATGGCAGCAAAAGGACCACATTTTATTGAACATCAGAACTGAGCAGCACCCCAACCAATAAGAACATCCTGCTGAGTGAGGGGCCACCATCCTAGACCTTCTCCTACTCTGCCCATCTTCTCTAGATTTCCCAGGGGATGAGGCCTTTTTTGTGGATGAGAAACTTACTCAATCGGCTAGGAAACATTGAAAACAAAAAATTTCTTGCTAAGGAGACATACATATTTGGCTTTATATTGTATATATAAGCCAAATTAAATGTCAGAATATCTAGAACCATGAATTTATTTATATCCAAATATATCTATCAGTTAAAATTAAAATGGAATACCAAATATCATAACTTAACAAAATTTTCATTATATGACTTAAAAAACTTTTACTTTTTTTTTAACCTATCTGAAAAGAGGAAAGACAGAAAAGGGGGAAACCATGCAGGGTTAGCACCATTGCATATATGGCCATTGGAATTCAACTTTCAGAATTTCTCTCAGTCTACCATCAGGACTTCTTGAGATCAAACTTAATTTGGTAAGTCTGCATGCAGATACCCTGTTGATTTAGCAACTTCTCTGCCTACAGAGTGTGATTTTAAATGAGCGATTTGTACCTTTAAAAATGTTGCTAAAGCAGATCAATTAACAAAGAGAGAACAATGGATTTCATGAAACAAACCTTCAGCTTTATGTCACTGTTCTTAATTTTGACTTTAGTGATTTTAAAAAAGTGTAGTTACAACCAAATAAATTATAGATATACCATCTCTTTTCAACATTTGTAATCGTTTCACAACACAAATTTTTTACTTTTCCCCTTTCCGGTCTTATGGTTATTAACATTATTATTAATTTATCATAAGAAAATATAAATTTGTATCCTAAAATCGTTCCTAATATTAGAAACCTTCCCTTTTCTTTCAAGTTTTATGAAAAATATATCACCATATTTACATCTTGGACAGGATGGTATAGGTTGTTTCATATAAATACAAAAATAGAATCAATAGCTACCTTATTCCAGAGGTCATGTGGGGAAAACAGACTCCCATGGCCAAGCACAGGCCACATATGTGATTTTTCAACACAGAAGTCATATCAGAGAACCTAGCAGCAGTTCAATGCATTCTGGGACAGTGACAGAAGTGAGGAGGAGCCTGGAGGGAAAGTGAAATGACTTAGCTGCCCCTGGAGGTTCCCCTGCCCTGAGGCACAAGCCCAAGGAGCTCCACTTTCAGGTATCTTCAGACACCCAGAGCCAGACACCCGGCCAAGCGGTCTTCACAATTGACAGAAGACACAAAGATGTGCCATCTGGGTGGACAATAATGTGATTGAGATGCAGCTACCAGATTCATAGGAAAAAATGCGGAATTGAAACTTAGAGCTGTTGATTTTCGGAGAGCTGGAAAACTGAGCAACTAGAGCATTAATGCTCTGAACATCTGAATTTCCTCTCACCTATAGACTACAGATTCCACAGAGAAAGGAACAAAGTGAGTAAATCATCTCAAAGGTCAACTTCTTTCTCTGGTCATGTGGGTGCTGTCTCTGAGACCTAGCTTTCCTTCATTATAGTCTCTCTGTGAGTTCTGGAGGAGCTGGGTTTCTAAACACAAGGACCACAGAGTCTATAATTGCTTCTTGGCTTCAGGTTGAGATGGCAGCTAGACTGAAAGTTAACTTAGAACCAACAAATCCTTATCAGGGTATACATGCTAAAGGCTTTATGACATTTATGTGAAAGTCTCTTCCAAACGAATTAAGTGCAAATTTTCTTTCAAACACACATAGCTATATGGTGTCTCTACATTGCACAACTATTAAGGATTGTTACATATTGTTGTTGGAGCTCTTACTGAAAGACCTAAAATATGATACATGAAGGACATAGTAAACCAAAATTCATGAATTCAGTAAACATTAAAAAAGTAGTAAGGAGAGATAGAAGAGGCAGATTTCAGAGATAATTGTGACTTGTTCATTCTCACACAGTTTGGGGTTACAGCAATGCTGTGTCAAGGAATTTAAAGACGCTAAGCTGAGAAGAGAAAAAGTATTTCAGACACAAGACTGTGATTCACTGTTGCCCTCAGAGTTTGGGTGTAGACACAGAACATGTCAGAGAACATAGAAACAAGGATTAGGCAACAGAAGGAGTTTAGATAAAGAACTGTGAATTCATGTTGGGCAGAGTTTGTGAGAGTAGAAATATCATCCATGAAATATTAAAATATTTGGGAAGTTCTACAATCTTTTATACATTGATGTTTCATACTTCACAGACTGTGAATAACAGTCTCTTTGCCAAGTTCACTTGCAAGACATTGCTAGAAAACATTTCAGTGCAGTGGCTATTGATAATTCCTGAAGTTTTTAGGACTGCTGAAATCACTATCTTCAGGAAGGTCCTTGATTCATGCCCTTAATCTAACCATGTTGATTCCAAAGCGTTAGAGCACAGTTTATTTATGGTGCTGCTCTGTAGAAGGATTTTTTTAATGCTTCTGTGTAGAATTGTACAGCTCTCATAGTTATTAGAACGGGGTGTAGATTCAAACTAACTAATTACTATGTACAGAATGACTGACCCACTTTTACTTCAGAATTAAACTAAGAATACATATCACTGAACTATTTCTGCGAAAATAGAAAAAAAGGACTAAATAAAGTGCAAACATAAATACTCCACAGTTTGTCAGATAATGACCAGAAACGGAATGACATTAACAGAAAACCGACACAATAAAGAAATTTTCAGAGTATAGAAAAGTAGAGCCAGAATATGGCCACCTGAAACTTTACCACACAGATCCTGCAACTAAAATCCCCACTGCTGGACCACTTAAGCTCCAGTCATCTGGACACAAGGCAAGAAGTTCCCCTGGCCAACACTGTGCTCGCGCGCCCTCTGCAGGCCGCCGTGCCTGTCACCGGCTTTCCTGCTGGTCACTGTCTGATAAACTGTGGAGTATTTAAGTATCAGTAGTTTAGGACACAAACGTTCTTTCCTGACTCACTGCAGAGCTATGCTCGCGCGCCCCCTGCAGACTGTGTGTGGTATCGCTGAGTTTTGCAATGACAACTCTGCATATACTCCTGGCAGCAGGGCTGCTGGGCTCCACCCCTGCCTGCTCACGTGACACAGGCTTAGCTTGGAGCCTGAGATTTCATCACAAGGAAACCTTGCCACTATTTACACAGATGAGAAGGATCCCTTCCCAAAATTGCTTGCAGGACAGAACTGATTTCAAATGTCCTTGGCTGAGAAAGAAAATCCTACAAGTGGATGATCAGGCCACCTGTTTCTATCAAGAGGTGCTCCAACAGATCTTCAGCCTCCTCACAACAAATGCCAGTCGTGCTGCCCTGGAAGAGAAGGCTCTGGACAATCTACTCTCTAGTATGGCTGAGGGACTGGAAAAGCTGAATGAAACATCAAAGGAAAACTTCTTTTGTCCTAATGAGTCAATTCTTACACGAAAATACTTCAGAGGAATGATCAAATACCTGGAGAAAAAGAGATACAGCCCTTGTTCCTGGGAGGTGGTCAGGGGAGAATTGATAAGGTCCTTTTCCTCTTTACCAGTGCCACAAGAATAAGTATGAAGGACAGAAGAGGCTACATGGAGGAATCTGCCTCAACAGTTGCAGGATTAAGTTGCAAGCTCAAAACAGAAACCTCAATTATAAATTGTTTCTTAATTGAAGATGTGTGAATTCAAAATCAAGAGGTGATTTTTAAAATATTCTTGCAACTGTCACATTACAGAGGCTATCGAATATCATTTGGATAAACCCCCTCATTATTTCTTAATAAACTTCTGGTTTAACTGTGGTCTTGGCTGATTTTAATTCTTTTATTTATTTTTTAAATTTTCCACTCATACAAACTTGATAGGTACCCCATTCCCCTTCTTCCGTCATCTCTTCCTGCATCCCCGTGCTCTCTCTCCCCCTTTCCCCTTCCTTTCTCAACCCCATCTCTTTCTCCCAGTAGGGGCCACCCCCCATTCCTGGAGCATACTTTAGTGTGCATGTCAAACTTCTGGGTCCTCCTCTCTGATGAGGTATAAGGACTCAGTAGCATTGCATAGAGTTCTTTCTTGTGTTCCCCTTTAGTATGGGAACACTATTTTGGCTGTTATTCCCATGCTTCTAAGGATCCTAGTTCCTGTGATACATGCTAGACTTTGAGGGGTCAGTGCTATGCCAGTCATTGCACAGCTCATGCAAAGTCCTAATATGGTTACTTTGTTCCTAATTTGTGTGGAGTATTTTGCGTATCATTGCTCTTCCCCATCTTTAGGTTCTTTACCCTCTCTTCTGTAAATTTCCCTGAGCTTTGGGATGGGGAGAGGCCTGGTTCTTCGTGGTTAATGTAGGCTCTCTGGTGCTTTGAATTTTGGTTTTGTTGTTTGTTGTTTTCTTCCAGTACTGTTGTTCCTACCACTCTTGGCTCCATCCTAATGGGTATTGGATGTCACTCCTAGCCAGAGATAAAAGGCTGTTAAAATAGAGTCTTATTATAAGAGTAGATTCAAAGGTAGATGGAATAAGAGTAGGGACCGCAGTGAGGGGGGGTCATTCTCCCATTTGCAGGATGGATACCTTCTATCTGCCAGACTATATGCCGGCCCTCTCTGATGAGATCAAACTCCATCAGTTGCAAGTGACCAGGAAGGAAAGTCTGTGAGTTTAACCAGATTTCTCATTACTTACTTGTAGTACTTGATGGTGGCCTGTTTTTCTGCTGTCGCATGATCCCCTTTCTCTTGTTTCTGAGGGGACCCTCCTTCCCCTTCCCTCTTGTTTATAATCTTTGCAGTTACTATAGAATTACAGAGATTTATCTTTGAGTGTGTCACTAAGAGGGTTTAACAGTTGTCTTGGCTGATTTGAGCTCTTGAAGTGAGTTTAATACTCCCAAAGTTTTAATTGTAAATGCCTAATGGTTAGATTGGTCTGCCTGTGTTTGATGGATGTTGGTTTGCTGGTATAGGCCTGTGTATATGTAGAGATCAATGTGATTTCTAACTTCACTATGTCTTGTTGTTTGGAGATAGATGGATCCAATGGAAGCGGATACTCAAAGTTTCTATTGAGATCACTGGGAGACTTTTCCTGATATTCACTGTCTTATCCCACATTCTCATATGTGGGATGTTGCTGTGCTTCATACATGGAGACTGGTATTTCACATTCAGGCCTCAATGATTTTTCAGGAAGAATTGTTACTGACAGAGCCATTCTCCCTAGAGAATGGCTATTTTTTGCATGAATAATTGTGGATATTTTTCTTTTTTTCTTTTTTTTTAAAAGCACATTTAATTTAATATCAATAGTGCAATACAAAAGGCCCAAATACAATGAAGGAACACATTCCCCCATCAACACCAATAACAATACTTTTAACATGTGCCTGTGAGATGAGGGTTTACTAAAG
The DNA here is from genome assembly GCA_023101885.1 of Typhlomys cinereus. NCBI lineage: Eukaryota > Metazoa > Chordata > Mammalia > Rodentia > Platacanthomyidae > Typhlomys > Typhlomys cinereus. The sequence continues at coordinate 310,279 of JALPQD010000075.1, forward strand.
AAAAAAAAAGAAAGAAAAAAAGAAAGAAAAAAAAAGACGGAGTCTAATCACAGCCGATATCCTTATACAGTCTAGTTGTGAAATGAATGTTAATAATGCTTCAAACATTTTTAAACCTAAAGTTTGAGATCACACCTTCAGGATTGTACATTCCTCAGCATTATCTACAGTTTTGCAACCATTCAAAGAACAAACCATTGATAACCACATTAATTTAAGGCTCTATTATGTAATACAGGAGTGTAGAGCTACCTGGTTAATTGTATCAATTAATTGTACTGGTATCGGGTATTTCATTGTCTCATAACTATTTAAATTGGTGTTTAGCAAGTAAACCCTGTAAAGGCAAAATTCACCTCATTTGGGTTTTGACCCAGTTGTTCAACAGTCATTAAGTCCACAGTCTTATTGACATAATCGATACAAGTGTCTCTAAGTCACTATGCTCAAGGTTAAGAGTGATGCATATTCCATATTTTACATTTACTGGAATTTTACATGTTCAATTCAGGATTTAAAATCTCTAGGTTTTCAATCCTCCAAACTGTCTGAAGACACAGTGTGTCACAGACTTAAGACTTCTGTTTCTCTCTCTATTTTCTTCAAACAAACATTCCTCAAGTGTCTACATGTTCTAGAAGGGGAATTTTTTCAGAGGCGGCCTCTTCTTTGGAATAGTCCGATGTCATCAGGCCTTTGAAGCAGGGGGAAAGGGAAGAGAAAAAAGCCGAAACACAAGGTTCATCTGTAAGTTTTACATTAACCATTATGAGCTGGACAGTATAATGTGGCTCTTTTGGCTCAAAAAATTCTGAGTCTTGGTGTGGTACAGCGTACTTGGCTGTCCCACCACAGCTTTCTCGAGGTGGGACTGTCAGGGAAGTCTTGACTGGGGAGTATGATTTGTTTACCTATCAGGCGTAATTTTCCAGGCACTCAGTTCATTTTGAGCTTGTTCCAGTTCACCTTTCATTTTTAGGAAAAACAAGTTGATCGCTGGGTCCACCATTGTTGATCTCAATTGGGCAACACTCGGCTGCTGGACTTGCTTGAGGTACTGGATTTGAGTAATGCACTCTTGCATCTCCTGCTCCTTGGTTGCTAGTTGCATCTCAAGAACGTTCTCCCTGCGGGCAGACGCCTGCTGCTGCTGCTTTAGTTTCTCTTCA
>JALPQD010000075.1:319429-414429 GCA_023101885.1 Typhlomys cinereus
ACAAAGTCTTGGTCATGGTAGTAAACCGCGTCATGAGGGGTCGGTATTGAGGACAGAGGTGAGCAAGCGGCGTAAGAGAGAAAAATGGGGCAAGTCATTTATATAGCTGGAAATGAGATAGTAAAAACGATTTATAGTTATATTTTTTATAATCATACCCAAAAGACAACAAACAGATTGTAGTGAATGTCATTATTCTACCCATTCTAAGGCCATAGGAGTACTTTCTGTGGAATTTCACATTCCAAATCTAATATCCAATTCAAAGTAGGATTATTCGTGAGAGAAAAAAAAACACCAGAGAGCGAGCAGTAAGTACTTACTGCATCGGTTGGGGGTAATGTTGAGGGCTAGGCCGAAGCGTTCATGGAAGAAGGGAAGGGGCGCGTACTGAGCTACAGCACCTGGTCCTCTCAGTACTGTTGTTGTGTGTCTACTGCATTTCACAGGAACAATGCTTGACCCTTTACACGGTAGCTAATTTATCTTCAAAAGAACTTTGTGGCCGCTGCATTTGTAGACAAGAGGAAGTAATGCTTAATAAGATGAAACACATGGCTCATGCTAAGTTACATCTGTTTGAACAACAAATGGGACTCGATACATGCAAGGCTGGACTATTGGACTGCTGTTGCTTTTAGCTTAACAGTATAGACCTCCGTCTTGTAGTTCACATTCAATTCTACAATCACAAACTTGAAAACGAATGACTCTGTGTTCTTTTAAGACGAATCCACTTTCTCATTCTCACAGGCGTCTCTCCTATATTACATCACAACCGTATTATATAATGTACTGATGTTTTACTGCGGTTTGGCTTGTGGTCCTGGAGTCTGCCTTAGAACTTCTTAAATCTGAAGCAAGTGTATCTATCCTTGAAGCCATATCCTAGCGCCATTAAGTTTTACGTGTGGAATACGTAGGCAAAGTTAAAATGTAAACTAAACAACCGAAAGCTAGTAATTAAATCACATTCTGAGCGACTCTTCTAATATACTACCCCTCTCCTTTTTATGATAAGTCATAACACTTTGCTTTTAACGCTAAGAATGGAAGATCCAAGCATTTAAAGAATTTTTATCTTTTCCCTGAGTACAACTCTTATGCCCACGTAACGTATAGACTTGGTAAGTAGTAATAGTCAAGAAATCTTTTTTTTTCTCCTATGTTATAACTTACGGTCAATGGGCATAGAAACTATTGCTACAGAATTCATTATTTTTACATGGAAAAGATAGTGCAGCACCAGTTTTTTCATTAGTGCCTTCCCCTTTCTCTCCCGTAAAAAAACCAGGCCACTCACCGCTCAAAGATGGACAGCTGAGGGGAAATGGGTATCTGGGAGCGAACCACAGAATATTACATGCAGCTCAGATCTGAGCTATGGTATCTGCCCCATACAGCGGCGGTAGTTCTTCCCTCTGCATCTCCTCTCATGAGCAGAAGGGCTCTAGCTCCATACCATTAGCATATACCAACAGAACACGCTAATCTAGGCCTTCAAAACAGAACCTTCCTTTAAAATGGCGGTGTATCAATCTTATACTTTAGACTGGAATGAAAAATAGCAGAAGACATTAGTGTGTTGATGTAGGTATGTATGTACTGTATGGTACTTGTAGTCAACTTGAACCCAGATCTCAACATGAGTACACACATTCACGTGTTCTATTAAAACTGTTTCCCCACTCCTTTAACACATTGCATATTACCATCAACAGACAAAAATTAACTAGCCACAGAAGTATTCAATTTATTTCCATTAAGAAAAAATCCACAAAATTACAATAGATCCTTGCTGTGAAATACCCTTAGATTATTCGTCCCTGCACCTGTCATGGATCTCAAGTAAGCGACTGCCCATCACGTATCTTCTCTAAATTTATTTCCCCAGCAAACTCTTCGAACAAGTACAACGGAGCACAGGCAATGCTGTGGTACTGCCTAAAGAACTCTGTGTTAGAAAATGGAAGTGTCCGGTCCTCTGCATAGCACCCGCCTCCGGCACAGACTAGACGTTAGCAAGTACCCCAGTAGAAGGCAATAACTCAAGTTGGGACGAATATATGGTATATCATTGGCAGAGTTCGGGCAGGAGAAACCACACGGAAAAGTAAGCCACTTAAAGTCAGCTTTATCTGGATAATTACAGCGGGGATTCTAAGTGATCAACAAAAGCAAGCGCAAGGAATATGTTAGGTACAACGGATGATGCAGCTCAGGCACATTTTGGCCTGAGGTATGTAGAGCGCAGAGGTCAACATAAAATCCACCTCCTTCCCTATCAAGAAGGGAGCCGCTACGGTAGCTCCATTGGACTAAAAATTCCTTCTGCAATAGCTTCTGTCTCGTAATGCGCGGTGCTTAGACTTGCCTAATGGCCAATATATTTTTCATTGGGATTAATACCAAAGGTGGACAGGGAGTGATGTGACCAAGAAACAGATCAAGATGCGCTCTCTGCAATGGAGGTAAAGAGGGTCTATTCGGGTCCCTGCGATCTATTTCTATACAGGCCTAGCAATTCTTTATTGCATTGTTCAAAGGGTTGTAAAAGTAAAATAAAGATGAGAGGACATATACAAAATACAGCCACAAAGCCTACACTATTTACTATTTGGTCCTTCATAGAAAAAGTCTGTGGACCCGTGGACATGAAGGATGAGCTTGAAGAAGAGATCTGATTCACAAAAATTAACTTATAAAATTAACTCTGACCACTCCCCTGCTCGGTTTTCTTCTGCAGCCTCTCTTCCTTTGCCCTGTTTGCAAGAGCTTATATTTACACTATGTACTTAGCCCCAAGGCCTTCTCCCCTCTCAGGCTGTTCATTAATCTGACCTACACTCCCAGCACGCACTCTCCCGTGTGAATGTCCACTCCTCTCTGGTGAGCCTCAGGGTTGTATTTCTAATTACCTTCCTGAGACTTTCATCTCAATGTCACACCAACTTCACAATCCCACCATATTCTATCATAACCTCCTTCAATCTTAACCTGCCATTGTTCCTGTTTTCTGTTACAGTATAATTTTCATGCATGCAAAACAGAGACCTGGAGTCCTCCTAAATTCCTTTGACATCTTCCCTTTCCATCCAGCTAATATCAGCTTGCATATATCAGCTGTCCTGTTTACTACCCACACTGCCAGAAACCTGAACCAGGTCTCAGTACTCTGAAAGCCATCTCTTTATCCTCTACCTCTAATCTCATCATCCCAACAGCTTCTTATCCCTTTATTACACTTAGTATCGTCTTGAGCACCAGGCAGCCTGTTGGGCTACACTAAAGAATAAGAGGGATGCCTAACTCCCACCTAACCTTTTCCCTGCTGCACAGTTCTCACATTCAATCTGAGTACAGTGCTCAAATTCTTCAGCCCCTGTCCCTTCGCCCACGGAATAAAACCAAAACTCCCTTGGGTGGTATTCAGGAGACGCCACAATCTGGTTCCAGGCTGTTGCTGCATTTTATCTCCCATCTCTTAATCTCTAATACACTATGTTCCAGCAATGGGTAACAAGCGCCCCCAGGCAAGCCATGTTCTCCAGGGCTCTGCCTTTGCGCTGTCTGAAATCTCTTCCCTTGCACACCCCACTGGTCTTTCAAGGTTCTGCTGATAATGCTTGGTGAAGTGATCCCTGGCATGCCTGGGAACACTTTAAGGGATCCTTTCCTCTCAAACTCCCACTGTAGCACCTCGATAGCTATCTTAGTTTTATCTACTACAGTCAATGCTCCCTTAAATCAAGAAGATTAAAAAACGACTCTATAAAGACTCTATGAATACAAGTGTTACTGCCAGATGGCAATAATATATCCCAGGACAGAAAACTGCACAGAAGCTGGTGTGGGAGGTGGGAGTCTACATATCCAAGCAGCAAGCGGCCAGAAACTGAGGTCATGAGGACGGGACGAGAGGCCTGCTTGAAGTGAGGCCACAGGCAGAAGCAGAGGAGTGTGCTAGAACACAAGGTAATAAAGAATCACACAGGGGTCAGACCAGTTAGAGGGAACCTGCTGTAGAGACTGAGAAGAGGGTGCTAGAGAACCAGAAGCAGTGGAGACGACAAGAGCCAAGGTAGCGTGTGCGAGGTGCAGAGGGCAGGGGCTTCAGGAAGATGGAAGGACAGCAGTGTCAACTGTTCTATAAAGTGAAGGGGAAAAGGCAGGATGGAGTCGCTGTATCTAGGTCTTTCTAGAAGAATGTAATACTGACAGAAGCTAAAGTGACCAAATTCTAAAGAAATGAATACACTGTATCAATAACCATTTGGATTCATCTGACATTGAAAATGACAAGGAAATCGTACAATTCAAAGAGAAAAAAAGCTAAAAACCTTTTCTTTGGGGAGTCTCAAGATCTAGTCTTCACTCTTCTCATTGGCACTAGACGCTCTCTTACGAGCAAGTCAGAGCAGCAGCAGAGACTCACACAGAAGCACAGGCATATGTATTGAGAGGCCTCAAATTAGGTAAGAGGAGAGGGATCAATTGCAAGACTGGCAGACTGCCTTACATAAAATCAAAGGACTCAGACGTGAGGGCAAGCGACGAGGGCTGAGGCCTGCACCAGGTGGCTGCAGTCTTTGATTGCGGAACACCAAGGAAACATAGGACACCGCTTGCAACCAATACGAGTATCACTGGGGCAAGGACGATGGAAGCTGAAGAATCTGCACTCGGTAGAGACAGAGTGATTTTTATTTAAGAAAATCTTGGTAAGACCAGGAGACATTTATCCTTTTTATAAAAATTTCTTTTTTTTAAAAAAATTTTAAATTTATTATTATTATTATTTATTCAACTGTGCACATGTGCGTGTGTATGTGCACGTGTGTGTGTGTATCTGTGTGTGTGTGTGTGTGTGTCTGTGTATGTGTAGAACCACGGACGAATTCGGGAACCACCATGGACGCCTCCACCACCTTCTGCCCCGGGATTCACAGGCTCCGCCCTACCAGGACCAGAAGCGCAGGCCGCCCCCGCTTCCGCCTGGTGTCTATACGTGGGATCTGGGATCCGAACTCAGGACCTTCCGCCTGGAAGGCGGAGGCTTAACCCCTGAGCCACCTCTCCAGCCCTTTTTTTATAAAAATTTCTAAGTAACTAGTCAACCCGGTCTTCTCAAAAGTCTCTACAAATAGTGTTGGGTCTCTGGTTAACAGGCGCATCTTGGCGCTCAGAGATGTACAGAACGTGCTTACTTGGAGAATTCGGGTCGCCTTCTGCTTGTAGTCGATTAACTCCTGCTTGGAAGACTCCAAGTTCGACTTGTGCAGCTTGACTTGCTGCTGTAGTTCATCGACCTTCTTCTTCTCCTCAGAGTATTTTCTTTCTGCCAGCGTAACAGCTTCTGCCAAATTCTGCCGTTCCATTTCCATTTTACTGAGGCGTGCAGCAAACTCACTCTGTGGTAGATTTTTTTTAATATCAACTTATTGTATCACTTGCTTTGAAATACATTTTACAACCATCCATTTAGATATGTCATGGGATTAGTTTTGACGAATAAAGGGAATGAAAGGGAAGAGCATTGCAACGCTTCAAATCGACTAGGTCTGCTGAAAGAGCAACTCCCCAGGCCTTTTTTAGGCTCACTCAATTGCAATTTTCATTACTGGGCTTGGGAATTTGCTTTCTGAGAAATATGTATTTGAGCTAGGCACAGTGGCACATACCAAAACCTCAGTACGTGGAGGCTAAGACAGAAGGATGGCTACAAACTGGAAGGCACCCTGAGTTATATAGCAGACCAAACAGGACTATACAGTGAGACCCTGCCAGGTAAAACTGCCCACCTGAACATTAGATCTAGTCTAATGGTGGCTCATCAATGATAAATAGATGCACAGAAAACTAGAGAATAAACAGTAATAGCTAGATTTTTTTCTAACATACTAATGTTGTCTTCTTATTTATAATTTCTAATCAACTACTCAACAACATAACCTTTTACCTTAAGAAAAATTTAAAGCTCAGTCTAAAATCACAATGCCCATTGTTTATTAGTCTATTTAGAAAGAAATTCCCAAATTCTAAGTTATGACCTTCAGTCTCAAAAGTTCCCATCACAAGCCCACATTTCTGATCCAAGACCAAGTTCTATTTTGGAGAAAGAGGACTGTGCTAAGGAGCACATTGGATGTGACTAGGAAGTTAAAGAAAAGGACATTAAAACTTATTCATGGCATTTAAGTTGACACGTTACAATGAATACTCAATTCTGTTAAGTCATTAAGACAGAATTCACATGTCATAAAGTTCTCCATTTTAAGGTATAAATTCAGTGGTTTTCTGAATATTTGCTCAATTGTGCAACCATTACTGCTATCAATTCCAGATCACTTTCACCAACTCAGAAAGAAATCTACTTTCTCCTCCCTCAAACCATGTCAACTATTTAATCTATTTTATCTTTCCATGATTTACTTATTCTAGACACTTCACATAAAAGGAATCATATAATATGTGGCCTTCTGTATTTGTCATCATTAACCTACAATATATTTAAGAACTGATACATGCTAATGTATCAGCACATCATTAATTTTTAATTGTGTGCATGTGGGTGTGTGTGCACACGTGTGGAGGACAGATACATAGGGTCTTCCACAGTCACTCTACACTTTAGTTTTTGAGACAGGACTCTGTGTGAATCCAGACCTCACTGATTCAGATAGACTGGCCAGTGAGCTTTACAGATCTGCCTGTCTCCATCCCCCTCCTCAGCGCAGGGCTACAGATGCACTGCCACACTCGGCCTTTATGAAGATGCTTGGGACCCAAACTCAGTACTCATGCAGCAGGCACTTTTCCAACTGAGCCGACTCCTCAGCCTCCACATTAATAAATATTTTTAATGGCTGAAAGATATTCCTTATCTGGAAATACAATTTGGTACCGATCACCAACTAATAGACACACGCTGTACTACCAGCTCATCCTACGATGGACAATCCCAATACACACATTCAGCAGCTTTAATGTGGACATGTATTTTCAGTTCTCTTAAGTTGTAGGCCTAGAAAACAGTTAAGTTATTCGATTGCTGTAACTTTTTGAGAACTTCCTGTTCTTACAAAAACTTGAATATTTTTAGAACTTAGGTATATGACTCTACTTGTTCATATGTAAATTTTATGATTAAGTATCCTGAAGAAAATTTAATGTCTAAGTATCTAAATTAAAATGTGGTATAAGTGTAAAGTACACCATGATTGAAAGAAGCAGTTCTCAAAAGAAAAAGTATCTCATTAATAATTTTTAATATGAACCAAATGTTGAAATGATAGGCTATTTACCCCTTATCCAAAATGCTTGGGAGCGGTGTTTCTGAACTCCTCCCTCACCACAGATTTTGGAACATTTGCGTATATAAAATAAGAGTTTGCTACCCTGGCAACACATTGTTCATCCATGAATGTGACAGCAACTACAAACTGCATCTTACAATGAAATTACACTATTGCAGTGGAGACCAAGCACCAGAGAGAGTTGCACAGGTTGCTCAAAGCGTAGATAGTTCTGAGACTGAACTAGATATAAGAATTCATTTAAAGTAAAACTAAATAATGTGTACAACTTCTTTCAAAATAAATCAGATAAAATTAGAGCAAGAAAAGATTAAAGAAAGAGAATTAAACAATATGTCCAAACTAGCTCTTAATAGTAAAACATTCAGTAAAATATGCATGGCTCTAATGAATAGTAACCATTTTAACTGTCTCACATAAAATGAGATAAATTAGCGAGGATCTGGATATCAGTCACAGAAGCAGAATTTATAAATTTTACATAATACATTGCAAAATGAAGAATCAATGTACTACAAGCAGCAGTCATTCCTCCTTGTTCAACCATCAACAGATCAGTCTTCCCTTCTAACCTGCATTTGTTTGTAGCTCTCTTGCTCTCTCTTCAGAGTGGCATCCGCTTCATGCAGCCTCTCCTGAAGAGTCTGCAGAGCTTGGTTCTGTAGGCTACTGCCTTCATTGTGATCCTGCATTATTCTAAAAGAAAATGCATTGTGTGAAATAATGCATTTCCACAGGTACCAGTGATAAGGTGGTATAATTTTTAGACGATCTGTGAGTTAGGCATGAAAAAGATGGTCTACAGCACTTACAAAAGCAATGTTTTTTCCTTTCTAATAGAATGAATTCTGTATTTTCAGTTTTCAAAATGTGTTTGAATGATTAACAACCTATGTTTTCAAATACTATGAAATTCAGAATTGGCTAACAATGCATCTCAAGGGTCAGTGACTCCATTTTAATCACATACATTTCCAACATCACTAAAGGAAAGCTTCTTATAAATTTCCAAAAAAGACAGTTTTTACACTATTTACCATTATTTTGCTGGAAAGACAGAGGCACTCTAGATCACACTATCGCTATGAACAGAATCACCCACCGTGACTTTTCACTCTGCAAGGCTTCCAGTGCTTCTGTGCGAGTGCTCAGCAGCTGGTCAGCCTCCTGCAGCCTCACTTTGAGCACAGCCAACTGGGAATCCTTTGCAGCCGCAGCTTCTGTAAGGTCATCGACTTGGGCTCGCAGCTCTCGAGTTACCCGATCACTCTTTGAATGGTCAGCATTCCATTTTTCGACTCTTGCTCTTGCCTTAGTTAATTCTGAAAAAAAGATGAAATTTCTCTCCATAAGCAAAACCAAAACCATTTTCTTCATGATGTACGCACTATTTTTTTTATTCTTTACTCACTGTCAAATTTTCTTACAAATATCTTTGTCTTTGCCCCAAATGATCAGAATTTTTCAGTCAATATAATGCATCTATAGCAGTTATAACAGGACAGAAAGAAGAATGAAGCTGGCTGTTGTCCCTCATTGTTGCTTCCAGAGACGCATCACAGAGCACTGGGAGCCCTAATGGTAGTATTAACACTGAATGGCCAGTGAGTTTGTGCAGTTCTGCTAGAGACAAGCAACAGACTGTCAAATCTGACTCATCCAACTACTTTTACAAAGTGGTACTCCTTTAACCTAGAACACTGGTACAAAAAGAGCAAGGCAGTGTCCATTTCGGAATACAGCAGCGCCTTACTCCCTCACTGTGCAAGTACAGTGTTTGTTTGTTTTAATATTGATGCAAAAAGATGGTTTCAGGAAAAGTTTCGTTTCTACTTCTTTAGTCTGGGCTTCTTCTAAAGCTTCTTTGGCCTTCCATGCCTGAGCAATACTTTTGTTCCCACACTCTGCTTTCATTGCCCCAAGAACCAGGGCAGACACTTTCTGCCTCTTTTCTTCTGTCCTTGGCCACACCTATACTAAAATTCACACCTTCCTCTGTCACTACTTAAGTCATGGGATTCTTTTTTTTTAAGAAACTTTTTGAACTTTTAAACTTATTTATGGGGGAGCAGTACATGCCACAATGCACATATGCTGGTCAGAATTCTCTTCTAATACCATATGGGTTACAGGAACCAAACACTGGCTCCCAGATTTGCGCGATAAGCACCTTTTCATGCTGAGCCATCTTCATGCCCCATTTCCTTTCTAATTAATCATTTGCAAGGAATTTGAAAGATTTCTATTTTCAGGTGATCTTGATTCATGAGAGCAACATTCAAACTGAATCCCATTCTCATTCACACCCTTGGAGGAGCAATGCTGTGATTCCGCATGACTAGCTTCTACTACTTTCTCCAATCCCACCTTTGGTTTGAGAGACATCTACTCAGGAAATTCAGAATAAATAAGTCAATGACATGGATGCCTATTGCTTAGTTTTCATAGCTGCTGAATTTAGTTGTTCCTAGCGGGGCATAGTGGCTCATACCTATAATCCCAGCCCTAGAGGCTGTGTGAGTCTGAGTCCAGTCCAGGTTGTCAGTACTGAATTTAAGAGTCAGGTAAGTTACTTTATTTCCAATAAGTAAATAAACAAATTAGTTAATCTTAGAGGTTTCAAAAGAGCCCAAAACAGCAAAAATTCTGTGTAAGGTTGGTAGAAGGACTAGATCTATTTCTAAATTTAGGCTCTATATTTCTATGAAAACGACATTTTACGAGTCTCCTCTCAACTACTTCTAATTCAATGTGAAGTTTTTAGCTATTTTTGAAAGTTAAATTACTAATCCTGAACTAAACATTTAAGACCCCACCTTCTTGAGTTTCTTTGGATCTTTGAAGCAATGAGGCCATTTCCTGATTTAAAGACTGGACTTCATTCCTGAGCAGCTGGTTCTCCAGCCGCAGATTGGACAGCTCATGAGATTTGCCGCCATCACTAGGTGCTGGGCTGTGGTCCGTACAGGTGGCATCTGACGATGGGCTTTCCTTTGGAGAACCTTCCTGGTCTTCAGGAACAGGATCTGAACTGTTAAGTTCTGCAAAGAAAGAACACATTGTTACATGGATGCTGTCACCGCACAAGCACTGGGAGTTCACTTTGGTAAGTAAGTTGACTGCTATAGCTAGAATACCATAAAATATCACTAATTCTCAACACATTTTCCTCTGATGAGACTCTTCTCATGAAAGCAGCCTGTAGACTACAAGAATCCCCAGAGCCTGGCCACTCTGGTGAACTGGCGACAGAACACAAAATGCAGGTCTGGGAAGAAGAAAACCAGAGATGTTCTGATGCTGTGTTTCAGTTTCTGTGCCTCTGTAAAACAGTGGGAGACATGTCAATATTAAAAACAATCTGAAAATAACAGCTGTGAGTTTTAAGGCAAGGAGCCCAATTGAGCAGTTCACAGCAATGTGTCCAAACTGAATCTATCTTACCAAAGAGTGCCTCGTGAATCACATTTGTCATGCTTTTAGTTTACTACTAAGTATGATACAAGTAAATGCTTTATTTTAAAAAATTACTCAATAGAAAGTTTGCTACCTAAATGACAAATCTGATCAAAATAACTATATAGGACACAGGAGGACTTTTTACAAGATGAGATAAATAATGGTTAATAATAACATGAGAAAGTTCTCAGTATCATTAGATATCAAGAAAACACAAATTGAAAACACAATGAAGAACCTGGGTGGGCTTGCATGTAATTCCAGCACTTGAGAAGCTCATCAGGAGGATTACCAAAAAGTTCAAGACTAACTTGAGCTACATTATGAAGCCCAGACAATCTGGACTACACAGACCCTTATCTTAAAAACACAAAACAAATAAATACCATATGAGCGCCATGTTGATGGCACATGCTAGTAACCTCAGCAGTTAGGAGAATAAGAAAGGCAAATTATGAGTTTAAGAACCTGTCTCAAAGGGGCTGGAGAGATGGTGCAGAGGTTCAGATTTTGCCTCCCAAGCAGAAGGTCCTGAATTTAGATCCCAGGTCCCATGGAAAAAACACCAGGCCTACATCTCCAATCCTGGTGGGCAAAGCTTGGAAAATCCCAAAACAAAGCCAAAAGGAGGTAGAAGCAATACAGAATGACTCTCGAAAATCATCCTTGGTCCTCCACAGGGATATACACTGTTCTCTGATACACATACATACACACACTCAAGAACTCATATCAAAACAGTCACATACACAAACAACAAAACAAATGAAACATGAAGAGCTGTGAATTCATGTTTACTATCCCTAGATAACAACGAAGGAAGTCATCACCATTTCAGCAAGCTTGAAACTTCCAAAATACCGACTTTGTTATCATTCCAGACAAGGTCATACGTAGCTTGGGTTGACCCTGAATTCGCTATAGCTGAGTATGACTTTGAACTCTAGATCCTTCTTTTGCTACCACTCAAGTGCTGGGAATAAGACTGTGCCACCACCCTCAGTTGAAATAATGATTTAAAAATAACATGAGGCTTCAGCGACTAAGCACCTGCTTGCAAACATGGAGATCTGACTTCAACCCCTAGAAGCTGACATGAAGGACAGAGGGAACTAACTACTGAAAGTTATCCTCTGACCTCCACCCAAGTGTATGCATTCTCTCTTTTACCCAAATAAACAGATAAAAATAATTTTAAAATGATGTGAGATATATTTCCAAACTTGTGGGATATCTAAATAAATATTCAGAAGGAAATTTAGAAGTTTACATATTAATGATAAGGAATAAACTTAAAGTTATGAATCCATCAGAGAGGATGAGCATAGCCAAAATGCTTCTCGGAAAGAGAACACTACTAGGCTGATGAATTTGAAAATATGCATGATACTGAAACTAAGCTGTACACCTTAAGCACACCTTATTGTATGACAACTCTATTTCATTAAAAATATTCACATAAAACACAATTTGGCATAGTATAAGGCTCATAGTAAAGGTTATATATGTACCAACTCTTTAGGTAGTATGTGCAATTAAACTTTGTTTCTTAAAATTAATAACTTATTTTGATCGTGTTAAAAGTTTTAGCTGTAATATTCCAGTATTTTCCTGAAATAACAAAATTCCTAGTTTGTATGAAAATAGACAAATTCTTAGGAAAAGAAAAACTGAATAGCTAAAATTTTTCATTAAGAATATTCCAGGGGGCTGGAGAGGTGGCTCAGGGGTTAAGCCTCCGCTTTGCAGGCGGAAGGTCCTGAGTTCGGATCCCAGATCCCACGTATAGATGCCGGGCGGAAGCCGGGGCGGCCTGCGCTTCTGGTCCTGGTAGGGCGGAGCCTGTGAATCACGGGGCAGAAGGAGGTGGAGGCGTCCATGGTGGTTCGCGAGTTCGTCCGTGGTTCTACACATCACAGACACACACACACAGACACACACACACGCGCGCACATACACATGCACATGCGCACCGTTGAATAAATAATAATAATAAAAAAAATTAAAAAAAAAAAAAAAAAGAATATTCCAGGTCTGGGAGATGGCTCAGTGCGTAAAGGTATCTGTACGTGAATCTGATGACCTGAATTTGATCCCTGGAGCCTACATGATAAAAGAGAGAACAGGTTTTCCAAAAGTTGTCCTCTGATCTCTACATATATGCAATGGTACATGCCATGTCCAGGCTCACTCTAGTGCTCTTTCTTAATACGTAAAAGAACTGACATTAGAAAAATACACAAATAAGGGCTAGAGAGATGGCTTAGAGGTTAAGACTCTGCCTCCCAAGCAGAAGGTCCTGAGTTTGGATCCCAGGTTCCACCTAAAAAAAGCACCATGGGGAAATAGTGGTGGCCTGAATTTCCTGTCCTAGTGGGCAGAACCTGAAACTCCCAGAGCAATGAAAGAGGAGGTAGAAACAAACCAGGATGATCCCTGAAGTCATCCTTGGCCCAACACAGGGGCACACAGTGCCCTCACACACACACACACACACACACACACACACACACACACAGTGCGCGCACAAAAATGAAGTTTAAAAAAGATGTCTCTGATATTTAAAATATATATATACATGTAAATATCTAAAAATCAATTTTAAAAAAGGCAAATGATTTTATAGAAAAAATGATAGACCTGATGAGAAAATTAAATCAAAGTCAAATATCTAAAAATAAGCTGAACCCACATTAGTAATGAGAGAATTTTTTAAAAGACAAGCCTGATTATTGAAACAAAATTTAGTACAGAAAATGTCTAATATTAGCAAAATATTGAATGTGTAGTAAAACATATTCATAACCATTGCTGGTGAATACAAAGTGGCACAACCTCTTCAGAAAATCACACTGGCATTGCTAGTACAGTTCAACTCCTATACAGCCTAGACCTCAGCAATTCTGTTCCCACACATGATAGCACACTGGTTCTCAACCTGGAGCAGCTTTGCCCAGGGACATTTTCAGTTGTCACACTTGGGGTATTGGCATCTAATGGGCTACGAGGCCAGGAATGCTGTAAATTCACATAAGTATGAATTCTTTGAGTCAACATATGATTAGTCCTAGGGCTTTGAAACTCTTCTCTAGGAAAATGAACTTTATACCCCCATGTGTTACAAATGGTTCTAATCCATTTCCCTGCCAACCAGATTTCCTTGGGTCTATTTCTTATAACTAAATGTAAGTTGTTTTCTCTAAAAATGTGAAAATTGCTTTAGGGGCCAGCAAGTAGATCAGGGTAAAGGTGCCTGCACACACACCTGGTGATCAGAATCCGACACCTGAGTCCGTGTGGTGGAAGGAGAACCAGCTTCCAGAAGTTCTCCTTGGCCTCCTTGGCATGCATGTCTCCACACTGCCTCTCCCCCCCATAAATACTTTTTATTTACTTTGGCCTAAAGACTTCTATTAGCCTCATACTGCCTATGGCAGTGACTTTTAAATCTTAACTGGCCTAACAACTATCTAGGAGACAAGAAGAAATCAATGCTTGGCTCTAAATCCAGAAAATCTGAGGAGTCTGGGATGCACCTGACAATTCATTTCTTATTAGTCACACAAGGGATTCTGTATAGCAATGCTCTGTATGAAGGATGAGACTGGGCAGGTAAAGACTGTATACGGGGCCTTCGCAAACAACTCACTTTCTTTGCTGGCTCTATTTTCATTACTGTCTACCACAAACTCCCTATTTCCAGAATTTTCTCATACCCTTTTCTACTCTAAAAGAAATTTACCTTTTAAAGAATTTGTTCTCTTTTCTTGGACTACTTTTTTTAAGCTGGAAAACTCCTTCAAGATACTGCTTAACAAAAAAGGACATGGAAGCAATCCAGGATGATTCCTGAAGTCACTCTTGGTCTTCCACAGAGATGCACAGTGTCATCTGATACTCACAAAACCAGCAAAACGAACTTTTTTAAAAAGTAGCACTTAAAATATAGACCATTTGCAAATGCTTTATACCTTAGGAATTAGTTACTTCCTCCTCTTCTTCTAAAACCCTCAAACAAACTTTAATGATTTCATTTGCTACACTATATGTAAATTATGTTTCTCTTATTCATTGGGTCTTTATCCTTCTACCTTTTATCCATTAGGTTTTTCAATAAATGTTTGCATAATTAATCAAAAGATTGTTAAGAAATTTAGGAATATGTGGGCATGACTAATCAACTGCTACTTGCATGCTCTAATTAAAAGTTCCAAGCTCATTCTTCTATACAACTTTTTATTTTGAACATACAGTCAATGACTGACAGTCAAAGAGAGTGAGAAAAGTTTTAACAGTGTGTTTCTATTATCATCAACTCTTTATAGAACTCCTATAAACATTCAGGAAGTTAAGCCAGGAGGATTATAAGTTCCAGGCCTGTCTGGGCTGCTGACTGAGTTCAAGGCCAGCCTAGACAATTTAGTGAGACTCTATCTCAAAACAAAAAGTAAAAATAAATCTGGGTATGCACCTCAGTTGGGTGAATGTTTGTGTGGCATGTATCAGGCCATGACTCATACTCCAATCATAGAAGAAAAAAAAATGAGGAAGAGAAGAAAATTCTTAAAAAAATCTATGTTTAGTGACAGTTAAAAATGGCTTAGTGGGTACTTCAATTAGCCCCATTACCACAGTATCCTCATTTTGCAGTTGAAAAGATGAAGAACCTGTGGCAGATGAAGAACCTGCAGCAAGTAACTTCACAGCTTACCAAGCCACCAAAGAACATAATTCTAGATTCTAGATTCTCACTTTGCTACTAGGTCAATGCTATCGACTCTTCCTTGAATTGAGATTTAGTGTCTCAGCCTTCTGGAGACTGTAATAATTTGAAAAAGGGACACACACACACACACACACACACACACACACACACACACATACACACACACAAACCCCAGAATCCAGAGTATGTGAAAAGGAACGCTTCTATAGTTTTTATAACACTAATGGTCTTCAACTTAAAATAACGTAATTACAAGAATCAAATGTGGGGCAGGAGTGATGGCTCCAGGGTTGAGACTTTGCCTCCAAAGCGAAGAATCTGAATTCAGATCCCAGGTCCCACATAAAAAGGCCCAGTGGAAATGATGGCAGCTTGCACTTCTAGCCTTGGTGGCGGGAGTCTGGGAAATCCCAGAGCAAAGCAAAAAGGAAGTAGAAGCCAGGATGATTTCCAAAGTTACCCTTAGTCCTACACAGGGACACACAGTACTCTCTGATGCACACACGACAATAAGTTAAAAAGAAAGAATCAAATGCAATACCATTTCTGGATTTGGTAAAGGAACCCAATACTCAACATTCCAATTTTCTTATTCTAACTGCATTGACTAATGGTATTCAAGGCTGCCTCTGCTGTTTACACCACAAAGTGACAGAGAGCCTTATCTTATCAGAATCCATGACAGTGGGTACAAAATACTATCAGAACCTGGCCACTGAATAGAGACAACCCAACTGATATAATTCTGAAAGAAAGAGGATTAACTACCATGGCTTTGGCTCCCAGAATTGTCTTCAGCAGCCTTAACGGTGGTTCCACTGGTGTTCACAGAACTGCCATTGGCTGTCTGAGAACTTGGAAAGACAGGTGTCTTGCCCTTCTCTTTCTTGAGTTCCACTCTCCCAGTGGGCTCCTTCTGGGAACTATTAAGAAAATCAAACAGCAGCTCATCATCAGGTTCTGACTTTTTCCTTCGAACAAACTGGGATGAAGGCCTAGATGCTGATGCATTTTCAACAGAGTGGGGGGCCTCCCTGGCTGTCCTGGACCCTACTTTCACGTTGGCAGTGCCAGCTAAGATGGTGGCTTTTTGATGTCGAATGTTATCAACAGCTGAAGAAATATAGGTTGCTTTAGGTCCAGTCTGGTAAGTCAGATCGGTGTTTTGCTGGTGACGTTCGGGATAGTCAGTATTTTTGCTATACGAGAGGTTGCTGGAGTTTTCCTTTCTGAGAGCTGTTGCAGCCCCTTGATCAACTCGGTTTAAAAGATCTTCAGCCTTCCCAGCAAGATCAGCAAACCAAGACATGATGGTAGCAGAAAAATCCTACTGATGAACCTGCAGAAAAGACAAAATAGGGTCAATGTGTCACAACAACAGAACATAAAGGTTAGATCTAAGCTGTAGATGGAGTACTGTGTTGAAATCCTAACATGGCTTTTACTAAGTAACTTTGAACAAACTAACAGAAGCTGAGAAACTTTATCTAGATGATTATAAGTGTACTCAACTTACAAAATGTTTTTAATTATAGATTTGTTTTGAGATGGGTTTTGCTATGTTGCCCAGGCTATCCTAAACAACTAGTCTCAGACCTTCTTTCTATTTCTGCCTCCAATAGTTGGGACTACAGGATTATATCAACACATCCAGTTTAGAATAATTTTAAGATCAAATAATTACAGAAAACGCTTTATAAAATACATGGAATATAAGCACTCATTTTAGTAATGATTACTATCATTACTACCACAACACTGTTTTCCTTATTACAATTTCAGTGAAGGACAAATTTTAGTATCTGTCATGGGCTACACTGTGTTTCCCTCTGAAACTCATATACTAACTTCCAAACATCTAGACCTCAGAAAATACAGGTTTTGGAGACAGGGTGATTAAAAGATGCAACTAAATTGAAATGAGTCACCTTAGCCGATACACTGTTATCTCTCTATGAGGAAATTTGGATACAAATAGTCACAGGAAGATTATATGAAGCAAGGAAAAAATACGGCTATCTGCAGGCCAAGAGACTCTTCAGAAAAAAAAAAAAAAATCCTACCAACACCTTGATCCTAGACTGCACAAGTTGAGAAAATAAATTCCTATTATCCAATCCATCCAATTTGTGGTACTTTTTCATGTTTGCCCTAATACACTACAGTATTATTCAAATAGCAAATGACGGATATGGCAAAATTCCAGCACAACCTAATGAAAATTCTCGGGAATATGCTTCTAAGTGATGAAACTTGGAAACAAAAGTTCTTCTAATCAATACAAAAACTATCAATGTTAAACTGAAGCACTAATTAGGAGTTAATTTTTCACATACACATCTAAAGTAAATTTTCAGTAATTCAAATCTCAGTCTATGCACATATACAACCATATGCACATTGGGCTGAGTTCAAATATTTGACTACTTATAGGTGCCACTTTAAATCAAGGCCATGCTGTACTAATTAACATGGTATAGAAGAAAGTGCACTATAAAAAAGTCAACAATCATTTCTGAATGTGTTCATCTTTCCCTTGGCCTAGAACTATTTCATGGCTAACTCTTGATTTGTCTGCATTAAATATTAAAAGTTCTCTTTCCATCTAAACTGGATCCCATCTTTCTGTGTCCAAACCCTTTCTTTTGTCTCACAGCCCTTCACATTTGATAACTGTGTATTTTTAAAAATATACATCTCCCTGAGAAAGGGGTGGAGTGGATAAACACCATGTGTGTTTTGCTCACCAGTGAATTCCCAGAATCTAACACACACAGGCACTCCTATAACTACTACGGAACATAATTTTTATGTGCCAGATGCCGTACAAACATGACTACATGTCATTTTCACAACCACAGGATTTGGTAAGCAGCAATGTTTTCTTTAAAGAAACAAATGTGCAAATGGCTTAGAAAGATCCCAAAGGTTAAGTCAGCGCGGTGCCAAACCTACTTTTGACCCCTTCCTCCTCTCTAGCGTCCTAGACCCTAAGAAAGAAGATCACTTAAACCTGGGTGCTGTCAAACGCGTCACGGGCCTGTGCACGTAGGACGATCAGAAACGGAAAGAACAGGGTGACGTTCTGACACATGAACCCCGCGGAGGCGTCTCTGCAGTCAGAGCCTCAACTCAAAACAAAGGCTCATGAGCCCCCTGACACCGCGCCTCCGCTTTAACGTTAACGGGGCTGCAGACGGCGTTCTTGCTGCAAAACGGGGGCGCTGCCCCGGGGCCACATGTCGCACAGAGGCAGGGATGGCCGGGGTCAGGGGTCAGGGGTCATGCCAGTCCCTGGATCCCCGAGAGGAGAGATCGGGCCCCAGGACCCGGAGGGGTCGGGTGGAAAGCGGCCACTCGCGTCCGCGGCAGCCTAAGGGGCTCCACTCTTGCGCCCCCATCCTCAGCCCAGGCCGGGTCCCTGCTGATTGGCAGGCGCCGCCCGGCGGACCCGCCCCGTCCACGGCCCGGTCGCCTCACCTGAGGACGCCGAGCCGCCGCGCCGCGGCCTGGTGACCAGGCTGGGCCGGGCCCCTCAAGCAGCCGGCCCGGCGAGGGTCCAGGCTCGGGAAGCCTCCTCCTGCCGGACCTCCCGGCCGCCGCTTCCGGGAGACGTGGAAGGGCGGCGAGGACCCCACAACAGAGTGGCCGCTCAGCTGCCTGAGCCGCGGGAAGCCCAGGGCAGCCGGCCGCCTGCAGCTCACTCAGGCAGGGCCGCCTGCGGCCGCGGGGGCCCTCCCGTGGCCACGCCCTCTTCCGCCCGCCGCGGGACCGGGCGTCAGAGCGCCGGCGTGCGTGTGACGTAGCTCGCCGCCCGCCGCCCGCGGCCCGTACGACACTGAAGGAACCGCCCATAAGGGGGCGTGGCCTCGGGCCGACCCGTTCAGAGACAGAGACGGTGCGGAGCCTGAAGGGGGCGGGGACATGATCCGCCTCCCGCTCCGCCTACTTCTTCCTTCCTCCTTCCTCTCGTACACCCCAAAGACGATGCTCAGGCAGAGGATGGGAATGCAGAAGACGTGATCCCTCATTTCATGGAGCTTGCTTTCATGTGATAGAGACAGTTCCAAAGAGTACCAGGGCCGTGAAGATCAGAAAACACAGTGACATTTCAATCAGGTGCTCGGATCCCTCTGTGAAGGAGATGCTTGAGATCCAAAGGACGGTACTGTGGTTATGTTCTGTGTACAGTTCACAGGTTTGAAATGAATCTGCAGTCCACATTCAGCAAGTCACCAAGCACACTGCACCTAGTATGTGAACGGGATTGGCATAAATCTGGCCCTAATGACAAATCCAAAATATGTAGCCCCAAGTGTCCACATTCTGGGGTTGTTGAAATTTGGACTCAGAGAGATTAAGTGACAACTCAATAATCCACTTCCCAGGGGTCTGCATCACTCCAAAGACTGTTAAATTCAGTATTTTGCTGTTTTCTACATTAAATATTGGGAGTAATTCCAAGTCCTCTTTTTTTCCCTCTCAGGTGGTTCCAGTGAGGAGCAAAATTTCCAACGACCTCAGATGCTAACTGTCATTTCCAGGCCCGTGTTAAGTGTAGAGAACACTTTTGTCAAGCATTCAGTGGGCTTCATTAATTTCTTAGGACAACCCGAAGGAATGACCTGTTCTGTTCCTTGGCGGGTGCTGGATGATCCAGCTGTTCTTTCTGTTAAGGATTTATTGTTTATTTATCAACAGTGGTTGCCAACTCTTCCCTTAGGGGAGTATTCTCTCCAGTTTCACTATGGTCAGATTCAAGCAGATGACTGGCTTTGGGCCAACGGAATATGAGTAGGACCTTTCAGAACCTTGACAAATTTCTTCCAACTCTCTTTTTCTTCTCCCAAGAATTCCTGTCCCAGAGGGGGCTGTTCATCAACCGGAGTGCTAAAAAAGCAAAATGAGATATGAATCGGCCCACGGCTAACAGGTCACATCCATGAGAAACGTACCTCTGTGTGCCGAAGCACTAAGATTTAAGACTGGTCTTCACACAGCCTTCCCTAATGAAACCTAATACATCACCCATCGTACAGAGGTGGACACTGCATTCAGTAAGATCCAGTTCCTTCCTCGTGCTCCCCAGGGAGTAAATAGAACATCTGGGATTTAAACCCAGGTCAGTATGACCCCGGAAGCCATGTCTTTAACCATGGAAAGGTGAGAATGAGACCCCGCCTGAAAGAAATGAAAACAAAAGCAAAGCAAACAGACCAAAAAAAACAAACAAACAAACAAAAAAAAAACCCAAGAGACAAAGATGAAGGCTATCAACCTATCTCCTAAGAAATAGTAAAAGTGGGGACCGGGAGGAAAACTCAGTGGGTAAGATGTCTGCGTACACACCTGGCGATATGAGTTCCATCCCCAGAAGCCCACGTGATAAAGGAGAGATCTGACTTCTGAAAGTTGTCCTCTGACTTCATGTTCCCTCTCTCTCTCTTTTTCTCTCTCTCTCCTTTCCTCTTTCCCCCTCTCCCTCTACCTTAAGTGTATATTTTTAAAAAGGAACAATCCTAACAAGAACATGCTTCACATAAGACACAGAAGATAATCAGCAATCATGGAAATGTGAACGCAGAGATGAGTGAAAACCTGTGTACCCCTCCCAACGGCTGAACTTCAAAAGGATACCAAGATCTGGTGTGGGTGGGAGAAACGTTTGGGTGTGTCTACTGAAGTTAAGCAGGCCCGCTCTGTGACCCAGTAGGATTTCCTTTGATTCAGCCCTGCCTGTGGATCTCTACGCCCCTCCTTTAGACCACCTGTCCAACCCCTGCAGGTTTTCCCTGGAGATGTTGTGAATCCTCATTAGAAGATCCGGCCGTACACGCAGTTCCTCAGTTCAGATTCAACCGCTTTGTTGCGTTGATGTCAAAAATGAAATCCAGTCTCTTTATGCAGTTTTAACTTTCAGCAGTAGAGGGCACTGAGAAATTAAAAATATGTCTCTTATCATGCCCCGCCTGACAAATAGTACAAGCACTGCTCTGGCCTTTTGTGTAGAGCACAGGGCATGTTTCCACGAACTGATATTTGTATTTCTCAACTATGTGGATGGGTTAATTCTGGTGTTTTATTTGTTTTCCAGGTGACAAGCGTGGTTTCTGTGTCCTTCTGCATATTCTTTTCTATCCAAAGTTCATACTGACCCTGGGTCCCCCTGAAATTAGTACTAGGGCCTTATCTCCCTGCACCCACCATCTTGCCTGCCTGTGCGACAAGACTAATCTGCCTCCTTCCTTCCCACGCTGATCCATATGGTTCCCCATTTAGCGTTTGGGGATCCCAGGTGTATGGAGGTGACTTTTGAAATGCTGCAGGCATGTGCCCCCCACCAGTATCACAATGCCTGGGTTAGTCCCCCTTGGATGAAAGGAGGGCTCCACAGCATCCCTCAGGAGACACGCCACCTTTGCAGTCACGTGGACAAGAGAAGCAGCTGAGGGACAGGGACAAGCCAGTCCCCTTCCCTCGGGAGCCAAGAGTTCAGGGAAATCAAGAGTCTCAAGAAGGGTATGTGGTGAGTGGCAGCTCCCTGGTCCCAGCAGCAAAGACAACAGATGTCTGAGCTGCGTGACAGCAGCCAAAGAGACACGATGCAGGTCGCCAACATGGTTCCCCAGTGAACCGATCACAGGACTGGAGAGCTATGTCACCCGAGCCGCCCCACATAGAAGGTAGCTAAATAAGTGCGTGCTTGCGCCAATGTGTATCCCGTCCAACTGGCCTGCTCTCCCTCCAAGCAAGGAACAGAGACAGGCCTGGCCAGGGGATCAGGAGTTCAAAGTCATCCTCAGCTACACAATGAGTTGAAGGCCAGCCTGGGCGACATGAGAGCATGTCGCTAACAACAATGAATCTAAATGATTTTTTTTTTAAAGCAGATCATGTGACTCCCTGCTAGCAACCTGCCTTTGCTGTGACTGATCTACGTGGTCCATCCATCCCGTTTGTGCCTGTCCTTGTCAGACACAAGTCTACAAATGCAGCTGACGGCAATGAACGAAACAAGCTGCCTGTCTTCATGAAGCTTATCTTTCAGTGAGGGAGACAGATTAAAGTTGGTCAGTGCTTGGTGTCTGAGGCGGTGGCATGCACTGTGGAGGCATAGGAAGCGGGGGTGGAGAGTGGGGGGTGATTGGGCAGAGACCACAGTGGTCAGTAGGGTGGTCTGGGAGGCCAGAGAAAGAAGGGGATGCTTTGGTCAAAGCCTGGAATTGCTGAAGGAGCCAGGTCTGCACACGTAGGGATGGGGTGGGGGGAGTGAGTGTTCTAGGCAGAGGGAGGTAAGCTCTGAGGCATATTGGGGGGCAGAATGACAGGATGTGACATTGGAACAGAGGTTCTGCTAATCTACGTCTTGGTGGATGCAAGATCTCTGTTCACACGGGGCTTGTGTCTCTACAAGAGACGAAGCAAAAAGCCCACGGAGGAGGAGGAGGAAGACAGTCTCTCTCTCTCTCTCTCTCTCTCTCTCTCACTCACACACACACATACACACACACACACACACACACACACACACACACACACACACACACACACGGATCTCATGCAGCCTAGACTGTTCTGGATCTCACCGTGTAGCCTAGCTGGCCTTCAACAGCTGATCCTTCTGCTCTTTTCCCCCAAGGGTTGGGATTACCTGCATGCAGCACCGTCACAATTAGATCGTTTCGTCAACTTGACGCCGAGGGCTTGAGCCCTGGGCACAGTTGTGAAGAGCTGGTAGTTGAGTTGAACCCAGGGCAAGCCTGCAGGAGATTGTCTAGTTCGTGGTGAAGGCCCAGCCCGTGGTGGGTAGGGACAGTCTTTGGACTGGCAAGTCAGATGGAGGGAGCTGATTAAGGAAGTTGTCATCCTTGGTATACTTGGCCAGACACGCTGGGCTGGCAATGAGGATTGTTCCTCTCCGTGGTCTTGTGTATGTGGTGTACCCTCACCCCTTGGTGTTGATGTGGGCTCTCCTGCCAAGCCAGACTAGGAACTGTAACTAGACAATCATAAGCCAGAATAAACCCCCTTGCTCTCTTAAGCCATTTGGTTATGAATTTATCAGCAACAATGCAGAAAAACTGCAACAACTTGGCCTAATTTTAACTTACTACCTATCCAATCACCTAGAGAGAAGCACATAAGAGACAGAGAGAGAGAGAGAGAGAGAGAGAGAGCGAGCGTCAGAGACTAAGTTATCCTCGATGGTGAGAGGGGCAGGTATGCAAGGACATGTTGGGGGAACAGCCTGAACTAGAAACCCGAGTGTCACCCTCCTGATGGGAAGCAAGGCAGACGAGACAGCCCCAGCTGCAGGCAACTAGGAGATGATAGACTTTCTTCTCTGACAGTTCCATTTTTCTTAGTGAAACAGGAAACGAGGTCATCAGCTTGAAGGAGAGAATGGGGAAGAGGTGCCGGGGCTTAAGCAGGGAGGAAGCAGAAACGAGAATGAAGGGGCAACAGAGAAAGCAGTGGCTTCTGGGCAGCATGGGCTTCCACTTGAGGTTGTCGGAGGTCCCAAGCGTGACTCCTTCCAACTGCCACACACACACACACACACACACACACACACACACACACGCGCGCGCCAGATATTGGAAAACTGGGCTGAAGCAGGTAGTAGAACTCAACTCAGTGAAATGAGAGTCCCCGGTCAGGAGGTAGAAGTGGTTCAGGGAGTGAGGATGTGAGCGAGGTGTCCAACAGGAAAACATGGAAGACACACACATGAATCACACGGGGGGGGGGGTTGAGAGAGTTCAGAAGCGGGTAAGGGGTCTGTTTGCAAACCTGCTGACCTGAATTCAATCCCCAGAAGTCTACATGGTAGAAAGAGAGAAATGATTTCTGAAAGTTATCCTCTGGCTTCTGCCTGTAAGCCACAGAGCTTGCCTTCTGGATCTCTCTCTCTCTCTCTCTCTCCTTCTCCTCTCTCTCTCTCTCTCTCTCTCTCTTTCTATCTCAAGTAATTAAAAATCTTTTTTCAAGTGGGTCATGGGATCTGGAGAGTCACTGGCTTCTTGGAGAGAGACAAGGAAGCTTGGAGGCAGCAGGATGCCTGAACTGGAGGCTATGGAGAGACATGGGAACTGGCAGGGACATAGTGACAGAGTTGCCACGAGTACGTTGGAATCATCAGGAATTGTGACCAGCACTATGCTGGGGGAAGTGACAATGGGCCGCGGGGCAAACTCCTTCAAGAGTAGGAGTTTGGTTCTGCTGTCCCTAAAGACGGGAACGAACGGTGGCAGTGGGCAGGGACTGTGGGCAGGGGCTGAAGTTCACAGCTGCAGTGGTCTAGGGAGGAAGCAAGGCAGGAAATGGAAGCTGTGAATCCGAAGGGCAGAGAAGTGCCCTCCCCACCCCCCCAAGCTAGGAAGAAATGACAGTGTGCCCCAGCCCTGTTGTTGCTCCTCATGCCCGCTGACTCCTCGGCCTGTGGAGAAGTAGTGAGTGTGTTGTTTTCAACACCCATGGGACAGAGAATCCCAACACACCACAGATCCTAATGTTGGCCCAGAAGTCATTGAACCGGGACGCTCTGTTCACTGGGGAAGGTTCAACCTCAGGCCGGGAGTGTGATGGGGTTGGGGTTGTGGGGACTCATGCAGCCACATGAAGGCACACTTTCCAAAGAGAGTTCCCCAATGGACCATGATGCACCAGAGTTACGGGTCTCGGTGGCCCCGCCAAACAGAAGCCACTGAGCTGACTCCCATCGCTTCTCCCATGGGGAATAGGCTGAGGGGACAAGATCACTCCGCCCACTCTAGGGCCTTTATGCCTGAAGTTTCCTCATGTGCCCGAGAGCTCACTTCCTCTTTCATTGAGGTTCTTGGTTCTGACTCCCAGAACCCAAAGAGCTCACTCGTGTTCCCTTATTCTGTTCTCTTTTGCTTCACAGCACTTGATATTAAGTTCTACATTTTCTTCATAGAATCTGATGTTAAATCACATACTTGATTGTGTCTGTCAGTACTCCAAGATATGGCTTGGCGGTACAAGCACTTGTCTGGCATTCATAAGGCCCCTGAGTTTGATCCCTACCACACGGGAAAAGAAAAGAAAAGAAAAAAAGATAAACATGAACAAAGGCAGTTTACCTTCTTGTTCAATTCCAGACACAAAGCATCTACAGCAGTGCTCAGTAAATGTGTTTTTGTTTTGAGTCCGGGTCTCTAATGAAACCCACAGCCCACTTTTAGGGCTAGTGTAGCTAGCCAGCTTGCCCTGGGGGATTCCCAAGCTCTGCCTTCCGAAACTGGAATTATAGACCAGTCTCTTTGACCACCTGACATTTTACATGAGATCTGTGAATCTGAACTCTGGTCCTTATGTTTGTGCTGCAAAACACTTTAACCACCTGAGCCATCTCTTCAGCCCTTTAGTAAATGTAATTTAAGATAAATGAACTGTCAGTTGTGATAGTTAATCCTGGGTATTAACTTGACCACACCTGACATCTAACTAAACTAAACTAAAATCAGCCGTCAGACTACCTGAAGACATTTTCCAGATCAATGAATTTACAATACAAGGACCAGCCCTAGATCTGATTGGAACCTCCCAGTAGTAGACCAGATAAAGGAATCATAGAACAGAAGATTTGAAGAAAGACTCTCTCAAGCTGTGCTAGAAAATTCTCTTCCCCCCTGCCGCCTGGCTTCTTCGACTCTCCAGCTCTCCAACCGTCCAAGTCTTCAACGTGACTAAAAACTCCCCAGGAATCCTCCAGTCTTTAGCTGTCACCACTGGTCTACCAGAGACTCTGAGCCTCCAGGATGTTTGCAGTGATGTAGCCTGCCTCCAGCTTCAGCCACCAGCCATGTCGCCTCCACCATGAAAGACTGTGTCTCCCCTCTGGAACCGTAAGCCGAATAAATCTCCCTTTCTCTCTTAAATGGCTTGACTTGGAATGCTCTCTACAGCAACAGTTAAGAGTAACTATTACTATTACAAGGTACCAGTCAAGGTACCTTGATGGAGGCAGGAACTTTAGAATTTCAAAGTCCAGATCTAGCAAAACCATGCTCAAAACAAACCAAAGATTAACGGATCATTTGGTAACTGACTTAACTGGGGTCATACTCAGACAAAATCATACCCAGACATAAAGCTCAAAAGGTCGTTCACATGAGTATATTCACGGCAGCCGACTCCTAGGCAGAGAACATTGCAGACCACTCAGGTGGGCAGCACTGGGAAAAACCACACTCCATCCTTACGGTGACTTGCAAATGCTCTGCCAAGCTTCTCGGCTATCTGGTCACCTGTTTTTCCTTGAAAGTTAATAGGCGTTTTTGTGAGGAGATGCTTTGGAATGAGGCAAATGCTTTGTGGGTTTTTTTGTTTTGTTTTGTTTTGTTTAAAATCCACTTGCAAGACTTAGCATCTGCCATGTCTCTTGCCTGGGTTAATGGTTGCTATTGGTGCGGGAACAATCTTTCCTCTGTCTGTCAAATAGTCCTTCGGGGTTACCAAATGTTACAGGATCCCTGTTCAGAGGCCAAATGTTACTGGACTGACTGTCCCAATGTTGCAAGGTTCTTGTGTTCCTGAGTCGAAGATTGAAACCAGAACACGTGTAGAGGATTAAGGTAGAGTTTATTAGAGGAGAGGAAGGCTGGACCTCATGGACTCTAGACGTGGAGGGCCATGAGGGGCTAAGGCGCCTGGAGAGCTCATGGAATCCACAAGAGGCAGGCAGCTAGAAACAGATTCATGGCACTAGAGCGCCATGAGGGGCAGGTGCCTGGAAGAACTCACGGACCCCAGGCATGGAATCCATGAGAAGCAAGGAACAAGAAATGGACTCATGGCACCCTGAGTACCATGAGGGGCTAGGGCCCCAAAGATGACTGCCAGGGCCAGGCATATTTGTACCCCTAAGCAAGCCCAGGAAATTGGCTTTTTTCTCACTGGTTAACTCCCATTGGGTCCAACCCACTTGCTGTTGGGCCCAGTGGGGCTGAGATTGAGTTGTTTATTTGGTGTGGAGAGCTCATCTCCATAATCCTTCATAGGGAAGTTGGCTACTTTATATCTTGGAGGATTGGAATCAGTTCCTCAGCAGCGGTGTTCCTTTAGGGAGATTCCAGCAGTGGGGATGACCTTCGGAAATTTCGAAGACCTTCAAAGACTTTAGAGATCCATCCTAGCATAGCTGCTCTAATCCTGTTTTACTGTGGGGCTTGTCCAGATTTCCAAATCTCATGGTTTGTTTCTTCCTTACCAGATGTTACTCAACCACCAGGGAGTGTTTTTTTTTTTCTCTTCACTCATTCCTTCATTGGCATCAGTGCAGACTCACGGATTCCTGTTTCATTGGATAGAATGTATTCTGTTACTGTCATGAATGATTCTGATGTTCAGATGATCCAAGACTTGGCTTCTCTGTCATTTTGACGTGTCACTATCCCTCTTTGATGATTTCTTGCTTTCCGGTACTACAAGGTGTTTCAGGCTCATCCTATATTCCTTACGTTCCACTCCTAGAATCAGTCATACATTCAAGCAGCTTCGATTCATGAAAAAGATATTTAGAAACGAAGATCTGCTGCTAAGTTGTTAATGACTATTTCCATTTTTTTTTCATTTTCACATGCATATAGGAGGTGTGTGTGTGTGTGTGTGTGTGTGTGTGTGTGTGTGTGTGTGGTGTGAAAAGTTGATATCAGGAATCATCCTTGATTCTTCTACTTTAGTCTTTTGAGGCAACTTTCTAATCAAAACCAGAGCGTACTAATAGAGCTAGTCTGCCAAGCCAGCTTGCTCTGGGGAGTCCCAGTCTGTACCTTCCTGGGCTAGAATCGCAGTCTGGCTGCTGCACATGCCTGCATTTTACAGGGGATCTGGGGACCTGAAGTCCAGTCTTCTTGCTTGCATGGCCGATGCTTTACTCACTGAATGACCCCCTCAACGCCTCCATGTCTATCTTTAAAATTTGAAAATGAGTTTGCACTGGCAGCTCCAATTTCAATCCCAAACTACAAAATTCGTTCTTTTAAGTTTAAATTTTTTTTTTTACATGTGTGTCTATGTGCATGCAACTGTATATATCAGAGGCATTGAGTGTGTCTGTGGAGACCCAAGGGTGACTTTGGGAATCTATCTCCTCTTTGCTTTGTTCTCCAGTTCTCCAGGCCCTGCCTACCAAGTATGGAAGTATATGTTGCTGCCATTTCCCATCTGGCTTTTGATGTGGGATCCGGGACCCGAACTCAGGACCTTCTGCTTGTGAAGCAAAGGCTTACCCCCTGAGCTATCTCTCCAGCTCCAGTTCATTCTTACTTTTCCCTATCATATATGCAGCCCTCTTCTTTGACACCGAGAAACTTGGGCTCGCATGATCCTTGGTGTGTTAGCTCAGTCCCACTTTGAGCAAACTGATCTCCCCACTCTACTTTGTCACAGCCATGATGTGGAAGAAAAGAAATTTTTACAGAAATTGTGACAAATAATGAAGTCATGACTAACAGCTTGGAGGTCAGCAGTTTTCAGAGTTCTAAAAACAAAAGTCTAATATGGGTGGCTAGATACTGAAAACATCTCCACTCTCAAGGTCCCTGTGAGAAGGCCAGATGCCAAGCCACTCAGACCCAGATACTAGACCACCCAGACCCCCCCCCAAAGTTGGTTCCAGGAATCTTCCCCCTTCAAGGTCTCGGAGAAATGTTTTCAGTACGTGCAGATGCCGCCTAAGCCCGCTTGCCCCCTCCCCACACAGAACTCCGGGAAATGCTCCCCCTCTCAAGGTCTAATACGTGCAGCTATGCCAAACACCGCCAAAGCCTTTGTATTATTATTGTAACTAATATGATAGCCAATAATTTTATAACATTACATAACCTCCCTGCGAGGAGGGTATAAAAGGTGTATGCTTCTTGAGCTCGGGGTCGTCTCCCCCTCATGTATGGGCGATCCCTGCTCGCTGGAATAAAATCCTCTTGCTTTTGCATGGAACCCGTGTCTGTGAGTATTCTGTGGGGTCCGCTTCCTGGCGTAGGGCCATTAGGTAGGTCTTACAATGAGATTCCCCCCTCCTCTCCCCCTCAGCTGTCTCTTCTCTTTCTCTGCTTGAACCTTCCCTGCCCATGACTGCGGCATCTCTGTACCACTGTCCGCACTTGGGCCTGCAGGTCACTTCTATGAACATTCTATGAAAAAGAATTATATTGAAAACGGAAACCTTCCCTCAAATCAAAAGCACAGAGCCTCCTCTTCAAACATGGGAGGCGTGCAGGGACCCTGCTTCACAGTGGGGCTTTGAGTCCAGCAAGGGGGGATGAAGGGGGCCCCATCCTTTGCTTCTTGATGAAGGCTCAAGGCTTGGAAAGATTCTCTAGGTTTCTTGTCCCATGAAAGATTGCCTGACTTAGAGTGTTTTGGTTCCAAGACTCCTGTTCCTACTGTGTCATTAAGAAACAAGGAGACCATCAGGGGCCATGGGAAGGGGACGAATCCCCCCACTTGGGAGTCTGCCGGAGAGAAACTTCAACAGTACTGATAAACTTGAAATTGACAGAGAAAAGTCTCATTTCTCTAGAGACATCTTAAACAAAGGTGCTGAAAACTCAAAGAAACCAGAAAGCATGTGACCTTAGAGGTTAACTATATCAGGACCTTTCTCCCATCCCTAAATCACTTATCAAACAAGTCACCATTAAAAGAAATACATGCATCAGCTTGCATTTCCTACTTAATTTTTTTTTGGCATATATGTAGGTACTGGGGTGTGTGCGTGCATGCGTATGTGTGTATATCAAAGGGAACTTGAGTGTGTGCCCCTGTGGAGGTCCTAGAGACCTTGAAAATCATCCTGGATTGCTTTACCTCCTTATTGCTGTGCTCTGGAATTTTCCAGGCTCTGCCTTCCAGTGCCAAAAGTGCAGGCTGACCATTTCCGCCTGGCAGTTTTAAAGGGGATTCAGGATCGAAACTCAGGTCCTCTGCTTTCGGGGAAAAGGTTTAACCCACGAGCCATCGCCAGCCCACTGATTTTTAAACTTAATCTCTAAATCTCATTGTAAAGTCCCATTGAGCTTTTAAAAATACTGAATCAGTCTGTAATGGGGGGACCCACTGTAAAGGATAGGAAAGGGGTCCAGCAACACTCAAGTCCATCTTTGGGCAGTGATAGGAGCCTTAGGTTTAAAAAGTAGAAAGATTATGGCAAAGGGCAAGAGGTTTGCATAACTGAAAGTCTTGGTCAAAGTTGAGTCTTAGCTCAGTTCTGGTTTTGCAAGGGTTTCTGGTGATGGTATCACCATCCTCTCTGGAGGGAAGCAATGTGGTCACATAGCAAGGTCACACCTCTCCTCCCTTTCCCCCAGCAACCTTGCCTTTCAGACCATTGCCTTCATCAGGACTACACTGTGTCCTGGCAGCTTGGATGTACCTTCAGTCCCTGTCATGTAGATATTTAGCTACAAGGCCTGTTTTGTTCTTGGAATTCCAGGTGACTGGAAGAGAGACTCAAGAAAAAAAAGCAGAGTTGGAGAGGGACAGAGTGGAGTTATCTAGTCCAGCACCCAATGCCTTCTGTCACAGGACTTCTGTTACATCACACTGTCGGCTTTGGTCAGTGTTTTAGGGTTTTCACAATGCAAGTTGGAATGAAAAATATCACATGCTATAAGGTGGGCATTCTCTCGCTCAGACACCTGGAAGCAACCGTTGCTCCTTAACCCAAGATCACCTTTTCCCTAGGCTTCTGGATCATTTCCAAGATGTTTTAATAGTTGGAGGAGAGCATGATGCATTTTATAAATTGAAAATATGTAATAGGCAAAAGTAACAGAAGGATATGCATGGTATACTATTTTAATGTATGTAATAACATGGCAGCATAATTAGATACAGATGTCAACTCAACATTGAAGGCTTGAGTCTGGGCACAGTGGTGAAGAATTACTAGTTAAGGTCTAAAAGACCCTTCAGGAAATTGTCCAATTGATGGGGAAGGTCCAGCCCATAGTGGGTGGGACTTTTCCCTGGGTGGGTGAATAAGGCAGAGGGAGTGATTCAGGGAGTTGGCATTCTTTGGTACACTTGGTCAGATATGTTGATCTGAGGAGTGAAGAATGTTCCTCTCTCAGCAATGGATACCGTGTGGCCAGTTACCTTGGGCCCTGGTGTTGGTAAGAGCTCTCCTGCCAAGATGGATTAAGTGATATGGTTGACAATCATGAGAAAGAATACAGCTCCTTGTTGCCTTAAGTCCTTTTTTGGTGTAAGACCAAGAAAATCTGGTATCAGAAATGTTGCTTTGAAACTGAAACACCTAGTATAATGTTTAACATTCATATTAAAACATTGCATCTGTAAAATAACACTATGCAGTTATTTAATTATCTATTTATGTGAGACATCGGGAGGAAGGGAGAGAAAGAGGGACAGAGAAAGAGAATGTATGCATAATGTATGCCATGGTGCGTGGGTAGAAGTCAGAGGACAGCTTTTTGAGATCAGTTTCCTCTTTCCACCACATAGATTTCCAGGAATTGAGCTCAAGTTGCCAGATTTGCAAGCAGGTGCATTACCCATTGAACTATCTTACCAGCTGACACTATGCAATTTTTTATGTATGAAAATACATATCAGGAGCATAAAAGTTTTTTCTATGGTCAGGTGAAGGAAACAACGAAAGAAGGGTTCTAAATATGATTCACATATAATTTTCTGTATGAAGGGGACAGTTTTTCCCTCAGCTATACTCAACTGAAAAACTTGTCATGTGGGTCTTTGTATAGAAATTGAATAACACTAAAAGTCAAACCACCAAGCTATTAGTAGGAATTGATCTGATATTTACAGTGAAAAGCAATAGAAAAAGTGCTGTTTCCAAGTCAATTACACCACATAAATTTGCACAAATGTAAGTCACCAATGAATTCCTCTCCTACTTTTGCACTTTGCTGCTGTGGATTTGTTCCATTAGAACTTGATGATTTTGGTATGTGTGCTGAAAGATAGCCAGAAACAACAGCTGGAGTTATGATAGCAAGCCTGAGCTGATGCAGGTCTAGGGGTCAATAAGAATCATAAAGAGGGAAAAGAGTTGAAAATATTTGCATTTATTTTAAAACAGAAAACAGTCGAACCAGGGACCACAGTCCAAGCAGCCGGGAATCCTGGGAGGAGGCGAGTGACTATGTGGTAGGTTAGAAGTTAGAGTCTTCCGGGGAACAAAAGAAAGTCTTGGACATTAGAGAGAACACATTTAAGTGCTAAAAGTGTAGACAAGAGTAGAGAGGACTTTTGCTCTTTAAAAGGTCAAAGAAGGCTGGAGAACTGGCTTAGGGGTTAGCCTTTGCCTCTTGAACAGAAGGTCCTGAGTTTGGATCCTGGATCCAGGTGGAAATGACAGTCTACATGGACTTCCAGCCCTGTAAGGCAGAGCCTAGAAAACTCCACAGCAAAGCAAAGAGGAGGTAGCACAATCCAAGATGATTCCTGCACCCTTGGGTCTCCACAAGCACACATTGTCCTCTGATTCTCACAGAAACAAACAAACAAGCAAGCAAGCAAACAAATGCTAAGAAAATGTTCCTTACAAGATCACATCTCGGAAATTTCTTGCTTCTGCTTGTGTCTTGCTGAGATGGGGGGGGTGCTGAGAGATGAGTTTTAGTGGTAGAGAAGCGCAGCCAATGAACCACAGGGAATGGCGGGCTCAGGATGAACGATGAATTGTGAAATAAGAGCAAATTGTCCAGTTAACGGATGGACTTTTTTCAGGGTCCAGAAACAGAAAGGATGTATTGTTATGACTTGATAAAGCTGATGGTGGATATGTGGGTGTTTGTTATTCTTACATTGTGTTCACTCACCCACGTGGGTACTTGTGGAGTTTGGAAGGCAGCATTCAGTGTTTTCTTTTATCACGCTCCATTTTATTTTTTTGAGACAGGGTCTCTTGCTCACTGCTTGGCTAGTCTACTGGGATAGTCTGAGGGACGTGCCTATTTCTATATGTATAATAGACACTTACAACCATTACCGGCTTTTATATAGTTGCTGGAGATCAGAACTCAGATTTTCCCTCATGTGCAGCAGCCACTGAGCTCACTGAGCCATGGGGTAATCATCTAAGGTTTTTTTTTTTTAAGAGTTTTCTTCACCCTGACTGCCCGTGCGCATCCCTCCAGCCCAGCCTCGCTAACTCCCCCCAGTGTGTAATCCTGTCTCCCACTCGATAGTTTGCAGGAAGAACTTAGAGAGCACAACAGTTGCCATTCACGACGAAGAGATCTCCCACAAATCCTGCTGTGGAAAAGAGTACAGACCAAAAGGTTGTGGCTGCGGCCAGGGTGCTGGCACACTCACTATGGACCGCTGGCGAGCGGATGGGCATCAAACCAGAGAGTGCTCAACCTCACAGGCCGACAAGAGATCAGAATAGTTCTAAATTTGCTCAGAAATTTGAAGGTGCCGAGAAGTGCTCCAGATGTAGGGATTCTGGGTACGCTGCTGAGAACATTGGAACTGGAAAGCCCTGGCACAAAAACTGTTTTGGCTATGCCAAGAGTGGAAAGAATCTGGAATCATCCACGACTCTGACAGAGAAAGAAGGTGAAATCTAGTGTAAAGGATGCTATGCAAAGAACCTTGGGCAGTGAAGCTCAGAACTAAGCATCACACACTGAGAATCTCTTCATGAGCCAAGTACAGAAAACCCCACCACATTTAACTCTCGTGACCTTCTACCAGCATGGAGAGCCGCGGAGGACACCCGTGTACCTGCTATGTAGGCTGGATAACTTGTAGGAAGACAGCACTGCATTCTTTTGCTTCCGTCACCAGCATTTTCAAGAACATTGCTTTTATATTTTAAATAAAGCTTCAGCTTGAAAAGACAATAAAGTTTTTCCCTCAGCTCGTGGTTTCAGAGGCTTTCTTGCCCTGTGTGGAAAAACATCATGGCAGAAGAACATGGTAGGAGAAAGATGCATATCTCGCAGCAGCCAATATAATAAAGAAAAAAAAAGCAATGTTTTAAACTGGAATAAATGATCCACATATTGTGACAATACCTGAAATAAGAAATCTTTTAGAGAATTAAGATAAAGGATTTTTTTTTTTTGTAAGCAATAGTCACATTTTCTCAGGAGTGGGAATACAATAAAAACACAAGGGCTCATTCCCTGAATGACAGAAGGGAAGATAAGAGACCCTAGGCGTTTATTAACTCAAAGCATCCTGGTCTTTGAATCTGCTCCCACGGGTTGTGAAGGTTTTGTGTTGACTTAGGGTCTGCCAGTCATTCTGAGAACACACAGCTTTTGGGGAGTCTTGCTGAACCCAGTGTTTTGCTGGCTATGTCACTGTTTCCTGTTTTGATTTTTTATTTCCTCAGTCAGGGCTCTGACTTTTAACCAAATGCTTCTGTAGATAAAAAAGAAGAGGAACTCTTCTCGTGCTTGCTATTTTTATTGTTGAGTTAATGCCAGTGTGCAGATATTTTGCTGAGCGTGGTAAGTTGGTCTCCTTTTGCATTTCAGACCCAGCTGGGAAAGTCAGGGATTCCAGCATATCAAACAGTTACTCTGAGAAGTCTCTACATACTCGTTAAGGGGCTGGAAAGAGAAACAATAACAGACAAAAGCTGATAGTATTTCTTTGATTTATTGAAATGTAGACTTGAAGAAGAAATGTAATTTGGGAGAAGGAAGTATAGGAAAATAAGACAAAATGACCTTTGGAACTTGATCCAGCAAGGGACTGTTAGGGGGTATCTGGAGGTCAGCTCAGATTCACCCCAGCATCTCAATCTCTCCTCCCACTGGTTGGCAAGGAGGGCGGGGGAACCAAGATATTTACTGAAGGATCTCAGGCCAACGGCATCCTTCCGAATCTCAATTTCTGTATTTGTAAAACCAGGGTGCTGGGTTATTCATCACCGAAGTTATTGCGGTTCTAAAATTCTGTAGCAAAAGTCAGCAAGGGACTTCGTTTATTCTGGGAAATCACCAGGAGTGGGACCAAAGGTTCGGTTCTTTTCATTTGACGGTCAGTCAGCATCTGCTAAGTGCTCACATTGTTTGGAGGAACTTGGTGAAAGCATATCCCGAAACCCAATCTGTGCAGTAAGCAGTGATTTCTGAGCAAGACGGACATGGTTGCGGGAAGCTGAAAAATCTGTCCAGAACATTGGGCCAAGCAATCCTGAGCCTGGGAACGTGTTTCTGCAGCTGATCCTCCAGGGGGGGGCCCACCTATCCTCCAGGGGGGGCCCACCTAAAAACCTTTTAGCTTGAGCTCTTGGGGAAACTTGATCTTAAGAACTTTTGTATTTGAATGAACTAATGGAAGGAAGTTATCCTTTCAAAAGTCTGAGCTGATTGGTTAATTCACCTCTTCAACACCTTACTGCTGTTTCTGTCTTAGAAGACTGTGTGAGGCACAAGAGCGAATGCATGTGTATCCATCTGTGAGGCCCTATCCTGGGCCTTGTTCAATATATATATGAACTTTAATTCTTATCACAGAGTGTGAAGGAAGTTTGTTTTTTTTTTAACATTATTTTATTTTCTTTGCTTTTGTGTGTATCAGAAGGCACTTGTGGAGGGCCAAGTATGACTTTAGAATCATCCTGGATTGCTTCTGTTTCCTTTCTACTTTGCTTTGGGGTTTCCCAGGCTCTGCTTTCCAGGGCCAGAAGCACAGGCTGTCACCATTTCCACGTGGTGTTTTTATTCGAGATCCAGGATCAGAACTCACTCAGGTCCTTCCGTTCGCGAGGCAGAAGTTCAATCCCTGAGGCATCTCTCCAGTCCACAGGGAAGTATTATTATCAGCCCCGGTTCACAGACGGAGAAGCTGAGGCACAGCACGTTAAATAACACGCTCAAGAGTGTAACCTGAGAGTAAAACAGAAAGTGGGGAAAGGACACGGGAGCAGAGTCTCTGCCCTCCACTGATGGGGCTATGAACAGTGTGGACTCTGAGAACTGAAACTTCCTGGGAATCCCACTGCTGAGATCAGAGAGCGAGGCTGGTGCTGGCCAGAGGGGGAATTTGCCTCTGACCACCTTATAGGACAGTGGGCAGAATCACACACTGAAACAGAACGACTTAATTATTTATCCACTGCTTTTTCTTCTTACATATATGCTCACCTACATGCAAACACACACACACACACACACACACACACACACACACACACACACACACACGAAAGAAAGAGAAGAGAAGGAAAAAGAAAAGCAAGAGTCAACGCATGGCGTCAGTCCTGAGCATGCATGAAAACTATAGTGCTCTGAAACTTAGGTCTGGAAAGTTCTAGGTCAATCAATCTGCTGAAGGTGGAAGAGTCTAGGGACTGTTTGGTTTCTGCCCACTTATTTTCAAGATGAGAAGGGGTTGGACATCCATGGCAGTCACTCTTCTGACGACCCCAGCATGGCGCTGGTTATTCAAGTTGCTTCTCATCACCACCCCAGCCACCTTCCAACTCCAGAATCTGGGAAGACTTACAGGGCCTTAAGGAATAACAAACATTCTAGGTAGAAAACACTTACCCAAGGGTATGGCTCCAGGGGAAGGACTTGGCTGAGCTGAAGTAATTGGAGCAAATCACCTGACCTGAACCAGGTACATTGACACTGTCATATGAGAACCAAAGTCCAAAGAATGCACCTGGCACTGCACCCAAGAAATGTCTGCTGGACAAAGGTGGAGAGAGGTCAGCTGGGCAAGACCCAGCAGTGCGAGACATGTGACTTGCGATCCCCAGGCTTAGACCAAACCCCACAATCTCTGTTTTACTTTTACTTCTCAAAATATAACACAAAGCACGTGCAAAAGCCTCAGGCCCCCAAGTGTGAAGGGGCTACTGGGAGGTAAAGACATACAGGCATTTACATTGTTCTGGTCCAGTCCTGTTCCAGAAAGGACTGAAAGCAGCTTTTAAAGATGCATGAAGTAAAGAACAGGAATTAAAAAGGAGAGGGATAGCCAGGTATAATGCATGATGTCTAGAATCCCAGTGCTATGGAGGCTGAGGACTGAGGCAGGAGGATTGTTGTGAGTCTAAGGGCCCTTATTTGAAATAAATAAACGAAAAAAAGAGAGTGAAACAGAAGCTCTGTGAATATGTATTTTCCTGGTTTGCAGCCCAACTTTTTGGTAGAAATATCCATAGAAAGTACTTCATAGCAATAAAGTTTTTATGGAATTTGGAGCTGTTTAATGCAGTTTTTTTAAAAGGACAACTTTACTGAGATATAATTCACACACCATGGAGTTTGGTATCTTAAATGTACACTTCAGTGGGTTTTAGCATATTCACAACCATGCATCAATCACCACTAGCTAATTCTAAGAACATTTTCATCACTCCCAACAGACGCTCAGTATTTATTATCATATTTATTATCATGACTCCCTCTTCTCTCCTACAACTGCTAATCTGCTTTTGTTTGTCTTGTTTGTGTGTGTGTGTGTGTGTGTGTGTGTGTGTGTGTATGTGTCTGTGTATATGTATATATGTGTATCAAAGGGCACTGTACTTCAAGCCCTGGGGAAGGCAGAGCCTGGGAAACTCCAGAGCAAAGAATTAAGGAGGTAGAGCAATCCAGGGTGATTCCCAAAGTCACCCTTGGACCTCCACAGGCGCACACGCTTAAGGGCTCTTTTCTATATCCACACACACTACACATAAGTACATACCTGTTATGAAGTTTGATTTCCTATCTGTGCTCACCAAATGTTACACAACTGCTCTCCTGGGGTTTTTATGTGTCCAGGTTCTTGTGTTCAGGAGTTGGAGATTGAAAACAGAACATGTGTGGAGGATTCAGGCAGTTATTAGAGGAGAGAAAGGATGGAACTCGGACTCCAGCTGTGAAGTACCATGAGGGGCAAGGAGCTGGAAAAGATCTCATGGACCTAGACATGGAGGGGAGCAGCGGGACAGGGGCTCCAGATCCTCATCTCTTTGGTGAATTTGTGTGCCGGGCCTTGCTCTGATTCTCCAGGAGACAGAGGGATGTGATGGCAATGGGAAGCTCTGTGAGCCATTGGTGCAGATTTCTCAAGCTCACCGCATGGTGGAGAGGGTTAGGGGGTCCTCTGAGCCATTCTACCCCACAGGATGCCCTTTCTAACTCACACAAGGTCTGTAGCTTGGATTGCTTCATCTTGATTCCATAGTTTCCTGCAAATCCTAATTTAAAATTCTCTAGTATTGTTACCAAAACTGTATAAGTCTAGGGCAGACTGACTTGACTCCATCTTGATCTTCCTTCCTATGTCTATGTGTTCATGCTATAATGAGTAGGGAAGGGTTAGGGAAGACTAGTCCCTTCAACACTAGTCTCCGTCTGGCCATTTCTCTTCTGTGGTTAAAAAGACCTCAACGTGGGGCTGGAGAGGTGGCTCAGGAGTTAAGCCTCCACCTTGCAGGCGGAAGTCCTGAGTTCGGATCCCAGATCCCACGTATAGACGCCAGGGCAGAAATGGGGGCGGCCTGCGCTTCTGGTCCTGGTAGGGCGGAGCCTGTGAATCCCGGGGCAGAAGGAGGTGGAGGCGTTCATGGTGGTTCACGAATTCGTCCGTGGTTTTACACACACACACACACACACACACACACGCACACACATATGCACACAGTTGAATAAATAATAATAATAATAATAATAATAATAATAATAATAATAATAAAAAGACCTCAACGTGGAACCACATATTTTGGCAAACGCTCTTTGGTTTAAATGGGTCCCCATAAAACCGCAGAAAAGTTCAATGATTCTCAAAGCCAAAGCCATGAGAACATACCATTCATCATATGATTCATTCAGATCAGCAAACCCTTGGGGGCACAAAACAAGTTCATACATACAAGGCGCACATGCGCAAGCACACGTACTCTTCACACACACGGGCGCGCCCCTCCACTATTCATTCACAGTTTAAATATTCCAGTTCCCCTACAATCTATCCTTCTCCTGTAACATGTCAGAAGCAAAACTCATTCCCTGCTTCTCCCAGGACACATTGGGAGCAAACTCTACTGGGACACCTCGGGAACACTGGAGATAATATCGCCAACCCAGAATGGTTTCTTCAGGTTTTAGGATGAAATTCTCCTGCGTTTGGCCTGGCCCATGTTGGCTTCCTACCTATCTGCTCTGGAGTTTCACTTACCAGTCTGGATGGCTATTCCTTGCATTTCCTTGTCACTCCGGGACTCCAGTCCATGGCTTCACAGTCTCCCTCACAGGTTCAGAAGGAGAACCCTAGAATTATCAAGGGGTCCATGCACTTTCCCAGATCCATAAATTGCTGGTGGGCTTCAAAGTGGTGGTCCTCACCAACCAAGGGTGGAGCCAAAGGCAATTTCGCTAGAGCCTCCAAATGTTGTGGGACATTCTCCTATTTCCAAATGGAGAAACTGAGTCTGCTCAGGTGCAATAGAGGAGGTGATTTATTAAGAGGAACCATACACATGCACATGTGAGACGGACTCTGGGAAATCTCTAATGAGTCTGACCCCAACTCTAACTTACGGTCTACTTTACAGGGGACCTTCAGTCCAGCAAGGGATGAGAAGGAGAGTGTGAGTTAACAGTTAACTCTTTCCTGCATCATAAGCTTTGTATTTATTAAGACACAGAGAATACACACACACACACACACACACACACACACACACACACACACACACATTCAACTAAGTGCCCCCCCTTAGGAATCAAACATTACTAAACCAGCCAAGAATTTCTGCACTGGTCCTTCTGAAAAGTACATTCTTCTGGGAGTGAGAGCCACTCTCAGAGAGCATCATGGGAAAGAATGCTCCAGATCTTCAGTTCTGCTCATTCCCCAATCTCAGCTCTGTGGGTTCAACAACTGTCTATACCTCTGAATTGTTGAGATTTCACGCATGTGCTATGCACAACTATGTGTTTATTTTCCATATTCCTCTTATAGTTCACAATATGAATGAAAAGAGCCCATCGGACAAAAGAGAAAGATCAGGGAAAAGCCAGAGACAGGACTGAGCTAAGAAGTCAATGTGGGGGACCTGAGGCAGGTAATAGGGACAGAGGGAGGTGAGAAGTCAGGGCACAGAGCTGTGGAGGGCACAGCAAGCTCAAATCAGGACACAGAAGTGATCTTCTAAAGCTTGAAGGATCTAAGGATGGAACTCTGGTTGCTGCATGGGATTGAGGGCCCAGAAAGTGGGGTGACGAAGGATAAGAAGGAGCAGACACAAGTAGGCCAGTGAGTGTTTGTTATCTCACTGGCTTTAAAAAACTAACCACTGTTTCATTTCGTACACGAGAACATACAGCTGACAAGCAGTAGAACCAGGATTTGGACACCGATTGGTTCAAAGTTTTTCTGGAGTCTCCTTCACTGGGTCTTGGGCCTAGTGCTCCGGGTTTCCATAATCCCTTCCCATATTAGCTTTAGACTTAAAGCAAGTTTACTTACCTTTTTATCTGGCAAATGGCAGTTATAATGCATAAAGGGTAATTTTATTCTTTGGCAGCAGTCCAAACTCTTCCCTGGAAGCTGGGAGGAACATGTGACCCAGGTGGCTGGCTGTATTTTGTTCCCTGCTGTCATTGGGATACCTCTTAGCTCATGGGGTTGATTGTTTGCCTGTGCCTCCTGTGCTGGTTAGACATGTCAGCTTGACCACTGAAGACTGAGCTCTGGGGTTATTTGTGAAGAATTAGCAGAAGCCCTGAGCACGCTCACTGGAGACTGTCGGATTGATGTGGGAAGAATCAGCCCACCCTAGTTGTAACCATTCCCTGGCAGGCAGATAAGATGAAGTAAGCTTGTTAAGTAAGTTGACATTCTTCAGCATATCTGGACAGATATGTCTGTTAAGCGAGGTTTGTCCCCTCTCAGCAATCCTGTGGATGTGGTGTGGCCAGCGCACTTGGCTCCTGGTGTTGGGATCTCATGGGCTTATTTGCAACATGCAGGCAAACTGTAGTGCTTCCCAACCATACATCTTCAAACCAGTCAAGAGCCTCTTCCTTCTTACCCACAGCCAGAGAAAATGCCAGACTTTTACAGAGCTCCTTGACTAGAGTGGGCAGGCCCGTCAAACTAATCTTCCCCCTTGGCCAATTAATCAGATCAGGCAACACTATCTCAGGATATCCAAATGTGCCCCCATTCTTAGGGAAAGAAATTATACTTTGGCCATACTCTTTGATATGGGAAGTCACAGAGTTAATAAATGCTTATAAATTGATTAGGAATTCTTTAAAAGACTTTTTTCACATTTATATATTTATTTATTTTCTCTCTCTGTGTGTGTGTGTGTGTGTGTGTGTGTGTGTGTGTGTGTGTGTGTTTTGCATTGGTGCATATGCATGGAGGTCAAAGACTTGTAGGAGTTGATTCTTTCCTTCCACTATGTGGGTTCTGGGGGTCAAACTCAGGTTATCAAGCTTTGTATCACATGCTTTTAATCACTGAGCCATCTTGCTGACCCCAGATACCCTTTATAAAAAAGATGTTCTAATACCACCCCTGAGGAAATTTTTCAAACGATCATCAAGGAAAACTTTCCTCATATAAAAAAAGAGAGGCCCATCCATATACAAGAGGCATTCTGCACCCCAAACAGATACGACCAAAACAGAAGCACGCCACGGCAAATAATAGTTAAAACACTCCACATTCAAGATAAAGAACTGGTGCTGAGAGCTTCAAGGGAGAAAATACAAGTCACTTTTAAAGGTAAACCTATTAAAATAACAAATGACTTCTCAGTCGAAACAGTAAAAGCAAGAAGAGCTTGGAGAGACATACTTCAAGTATTGAATGAGCAAAAATGTCAAACCAGGCTGATTTACCCTGCAAAACTATCCGTCATGATCGAGGGAGAAAGAAAAATCTTCCAGCACAAAGACAACTTGAAGGGATACATGTCCACCAAACCAGGCCTTCAAAAAATGCTAGAAATGATACTCAAGCTTGAAGAAAAAAACAGGCATATCCAGGAGAACAGAAGGCAAGTATAACACCATTAAAAGCGAAGCAATATACTTATAAAAACTACTAAACATAATAAATGTCTGGAATTAAAAATAGTTTCTCCATTATAACACTAAATGTTAATGGAATTAATTCACCGATCAAGAGACACAGATTACAAACTTGGATTAAAAATCACAATCCATCAATCTGCTGCCTGCAGGAAACCCATCTCACCACAAAAGATAGGCACGCTCTAAAAATAAAAGGCTGGTCAACAATTCTACAAGCAAATGGAAGCAGAAAACAAGCAGGGGTAGCCATTATGCTATCAGACAAAGTGGACTTCAAACCAAAGAAAATTATAAGAGACACGGATGGATACTACATTTTAGTCACAGGTACAATTCACCAGGAAGACTTCACAATACTGAACATATATGCACCCAATACGGGCCCCTCCACATTCATTAAGAAAACCCTACAGCATCTAAAGCAAGAAATCAACCCCCAAACGATAATTCTTGGGGACTTCAACACTGCCCTCTCAACATGGGATAGATCAACAGGTCAAAAGCTTAACAGAGACACTTTGGAACTTAATCAAACCCTGAAAGAAATGGACCTTACAGATCTCTATCGAACTTTTCACCCACGTACCAAAGAATACACATTTTTCTCAGCAGCACACGGAACTTTCTCCAAAATAGATCACATATTGGGCCACAAAACGAATCTACACATATACAAAAAAGTTGAAATTCTAACCTGTGCCCTATCAGACCACCATGGCCTAAAGCTGGACATCCACAACACATCAAACAAGAGAAAATACACTAACTCCTGGAAACTTAACAATATGATGCTGAATGAGAACTGGATTCAGGAGGAAATTAAAAAGGAAATTCAAGATTTCCTGAAAGTGAATGATAACGAAAATACAACTTACCAAAATCTCTGGGACACAATGAAAGTTGTCTTAAGAGGTAAGTTCATAGCTCTTAATGCCTACATCAAAAAAATGGAAACATCAGAAATAAACAACTTAACAATGCAGCTTAAAGCTTTAGAGAAACTAGAGCAATCTGATCCCAAAAGTAGTAGAAGAGAGGAGATTAGCAA
Source organism: Typhlomys cinereus (assembly GCA_023101885.1). Taxonomy (NCBI): domain Eukaryota; kingdom Metazoa; phylum Chordata; class Mammalia; order Rodentia; family Platacanthomyidae; genus Typhlomys; species Typhlomys cinereus. The sequence continues at coordinate 363,005 of JALPQD010000075.1, forward strand.
AATAAGGGGAGAAATATCTGAAATCGAGATTAAGAAAATGATAGAAAAAATCAACCAGTCAAAAAGCTGGTTCTTTGAAAAAATCAATAAGATTGATACACCCCTAGCTAAACTAACCAAAAGCAGGAGAGAGAAAACCCAAATTAACAAAATCAGAAATGAACATGGAGTTATCACTACTGATACCCAAGAAATCCAGAGAATTATAACATCATATTTCAAAAACTTATACTCTGTGAAGTTTGACAATACAAAAGAGATGGATGAATTCCTAAGTAAACACAACTTACCTAAATTGAATCAGGAAGTTGTGAATTATTTAAATAGTCCTATAACATATAAGGAAATTGAGGAAGTAATCTTGAATCTTCCCACCAAAAAATGTCCTGGACCAGATGGATTCAGTACAGAGTTCTACCAGACATTTAAGGAGTTAATACCAATACTCCTTAAACTGTTCCATCAAATAGCAAAGGAAGGAACACTACCAAATTCCTTCTATGAAGCTAATATCGTTTTAATCCCAAAACCTAATAAAGACTCACTTAAAAAAGAAAACTATAGGCCGATCTCTCTGATGAACACAGACGCAAAGATTCTCAACAAAGTTTTAGCAAATCGGATTCAAAAACATATTAAAAAGATTATTCACGGGGACCAAGTAGGCTTCATCCCGGCACACAAGGTTGGTTCAACATATGCAAATCAATAAATGTAATTCATCATGTAAACCAGTCCAAAGTCCAAGACCACATGATACTCTCGATAGATGCAGAAAAAGCTTTTGACAAGATACAACAGCCCTTTATGATCAAAACGCTAGAGTCAGTAGGAATGGAAGGAACCTTTATCAATATAATAAAAGCTGTATACAACAAGCCCACAGCAAGGATTATGCTCAATGGGGAACAACTGGAAGCATTCCCACTTTGATCAGGAACTAGACAAGGCTGTCCACTCTCACCACTTCTATTCAATATTGTACTTGAAGTCTTAGCTGAAGCCATAAGACAAGAAAGGGACATAAGAGGGATTCAAATCGGCAAGGAAGAAGTCAAGCTATCCCTATTTGCAGATGACATGATCTTATACCTGAGTGATCCCAAAAACTCCACCAGGAAGCTCCTGGAACTAATTGAGAAGTTCAGCAGGGTGGCAGGATACAAAATAAATGTGCAAAAATCAGAGGCCTTCCTATATGCCCAGAATGAAAGAAGTGAAAAAGCCTTGAGAGAAACCATCCCATTTACTATAGCCCCTAAAAAAATGAAATATTTTGGTATAAACCTAACCAAGGAGGTAAAAGACCTTTACAATGAAAACTTTAAAACCCTAAAGAAAGAAATTGCAGAAGACACCAGAAGGTGGAAAGACCTCCCATGTTCCTGGATTGGCAGAATCAACATCGTAAAAATGACCATCCTACCAAAGGCAATATACAAATTCAATGCTATACCAATTAAAATCCCAAAGCAATTCTTTTTTTTTTATTAATACATTTTTATTATTATTTCAGCTCATACAAACTTAATAGGTACACCAGTTCCCTCCCTCCCTCCTCCTCCCCCCCCGTACCCCCTACTTCTCCTCCCCACCCCCCTCCCTTCCCATCCCCCAGTGCCTCCTGCCCCAATTCCCAGAGAGTCCTTTCTTGTGCATGCCTGATTTTCCTCTGGGCCCTCCTCTCCGATGACGTACAAGGACCCAGTGGCTTTCCCTGAACCCTTTCCTGTGTTCCCCTTAGGTATAGGAACACCCAAAGCAATTCTTTAAAGAAGTTGACCAAACAAACTCAAAATTCATATGGAGGCACAAAAGACCCAGGATAGCAAAGACAATCCTGAGTAACAAAAACACTGCTGAGGTATTACCATACCGAACCTTAGTCTATATTACAAATCCATAGTTATAAAAACAGCCTGGTACTGGCTCCAAACTAGACACACAGATCAATGGATAAGGATTGAAGACCCAGATATAAGCCCACAAAATTACAGCCATTTGGTCTTTGACAAAGGGGCCCAAAGAATCAATGGATAAAGAACAGCATCTTCAAGAAATGGTGCTGCCAAAACTGGATCTCCACATGCAGAAGATTAAAGCTGGACCCATACTTGTCACCATGTACAAGACTTAATTCCAAATGGATCAAGGACCTTGATATAAGGCCAGAGACTATAAAAACCATAGTTGAAAGGATAGGGAACTCCCTCGAGCTGATTGGGCTAGGCCAACATTTCCTAAACAGACATCCAATGGCACAGACACTACTACCAACTCTCAACAGGTGGGATCTTGTGAAATTAAAGAGCTTTTGTTCAGATAAAGAGATTGTAACACAAGCTCAAAGGCAACCCACAGAATGGGAGATAAATCTTCACTAACCACATATCTGATAGAGCTCTACTGTCCAGAGTGCACAAAGAACTTAGAAAACTAAACATCAAGGAAACCAATGGCCCAATTAAAAAATGGGCCCTAGAACTTAAAATAAATTTTACCAGGGATGAAATTAAAATGTCTAACAAATATCTTTAAAAATGCTCCACTTCTGGGGCTGGAGAGATGGCTCAGGGGTTGTGACTCTGTCTCACAAGCAGAAGGTTCTGAGTTCGGATCCCAGGTCCCACGTTAAATAAATAAATAATAAATAAATAAATAAAAAATCCAAAAAAAAAAAAAATGCTCCACTTCTTTAGCCATCAGGGAAATGCAAATCAAAACTTCCCTGAGATATCATCTCACCCCGGTCAGGATGGCAAAAATCCACAATACAAACAACACCAAATGCTGGAGAGGATGTGGAGAGAGGGGAACTCTGCTACATTGCTGGTGGGAGTGCAGGTTCATACAGCCACTCTGGCGAGCCGTCTGGAGATGCTTAAAGAAATTAAAGATTGAAATGCCATATGACCCTGCAATTCCACTTTTGGGTATAACCCCCCATACAGCAGAGGTTCACCTTGATAGCACAAGCACGACCATGTTCATAGCAGCACTGTTTACAATAGCAAAGTCATGGAATCAACCTAAATGTCCAACAGTTGACGAGTGGATAAGGAAACAGTGGTACATCTATACAATGGAGTACTACTCAGCCATCAAAAATGATGAATTACTGGAATTTGCCGGGAAATGGATGTCATTAGAAACAATTATATTAAGTATCCCAGACCCAGAAAATTAAGCGCTGTATGTACTCCCTCATAGGTGGCTCCTAATACCAAACCCACCCAGCCCATCTTGAGACATTCATAGGTAAATCTATGTATTACCTATAGTAATTGCAAGGATTATGAACAGGAGGGATGGGGTTGGAGGGTCACACCAGAAACAAGGAGAGAAGTGACCATGTTACAGTAGAGAAAATAGGCCTCCATCAAGGACTGCAAGAAAGTAATGTGACACCTAGTTAAGTTCACAATTCGTTCCTGATCATTTACAACTAAGGGGGTATGAACTCACCAGAAGGGGAGGGCATATAGTCGGGCAGATTAACCATTTTGCAAATGGGTGATTGACCCCTCCCATTGCAAAATGCCATATGACCCTGCGATTCCACTTTTGGGTATAAGTATTACATCTACTCTTGAATGTGCTCTTATAATAAGACTCCAGTTTAACAGCCTTCTGTCTCTGGCCAGGGGGTGACATACAGTGCCCATCACAATGGAGTGAAGGGCATTGCAGGAGCAACAAAACTGCAAAAGAAAATCAACGAACCACTATCCAGAACTTCAGAGACTCTATATCAACCACCTAGAACTGGGCCAGACTAATCTCTCCCCATCCTGAAGCTCAGGGACGTTTGCGGAAGAGGGGGCGGTAACAGTGTAAGAGCAAAAGGATGGGAGGAGCAATGATTTGCAAGATACTCCACCCAAGTTAGGGCGGAAGCAATCATAATTGGACATTGCATGCCTGGCGCAATGTCCAACACAATATTGACCTCACAAAGTCTAGCATCTGCTAAAGGCACCAAGATCCTTGGAGGCAAGGGATTGACAGCCACAGTAGTGTTCCTATGCTTAAGGGGAACACAGGAAAGAGTTCAGGGAAATGACACTGGGTCCTTGTACGTCATCGGAGAGGAGGGTCCAGAGGAGAGTTAGGCATGCACAAGAAAGGACTCTGGGAATTGGGGCGGGCGGCACGGGGGGATGGGGCGGGAGGGATGAGAGGAGGGGGAGCAGGGGGTTCGCGGGGAGGAGGAGAGAGGGAGGGAACTGGTATACCTATTAAGTTTGTATGAGCTGAAATAATAATAAAAAATGTATTAAAATAAAAAAAGATGTTCTATGGTAGTACTATGGTGTGGGGGAAGAGAAATTGGGATGATTTCTGTCCAGGTTCTTGCACCCCAGACTCAAAGATTGAAACTGGGATACCATTGAATGGTTTAAATGAAGTTTGTTGAAAAGCAGGGAGGGGAGGGATTAATTGGGAGAATCGGGGGAGCAAGACGTAGTCTCTGGCTGTTTGGGGAGCCAGAGAGGAGGCAAGACTACTCTAAGTCTTGCTCTGAAGCTGTGGACCCAGGGTCTTCTTTTATGAACTGTGGGGGCATTGCAAATGGAAACTTTCTTCTGGTTTCCTCTCTGAGCTTTGATTAGTAGTCTCTGATGGGCCAGATGTGAAAGTCCGGCTGGCGGGCTGTGTGGCAGACCCCCTGGTGGGGTGCCTACTTGCTGAATTCAGTAGAGGCTTCAGGTCATTTTCCCAGTGTACAAGCTGCTGGCCTTGCTTAACTTCCTCTGGTCTCCCTCTCTGCGCTCACTGCCCAGAGAAATCTACCTCTATCAGCAGGTGATGGTAATTCATGCTTGTAATCCTAGCACGTGGTTAGGAGGATAGCTGTGTTTGAGGCCAGTTTGAGACTCTGTCTCAAAACCATGAAGAGAAGAAGGAGGAAAGAAGAGGAGGAGGAATAAAAAAACGAAGGAAAAAGAGAAGTGTTTTTTTCTATCTTTAGTTTATTATACCATTGAGGCTTATTGCTTGTTTTTGCAGTGCCAAGTACTGAACCTAGTGCCTGGTTCATGCCACGGTCCCAGCCCTATCATAACATTCAATCCACTTATTATATCTTTACTGAGTGCCCACTCTATTCCGGGCCGTAAGCTAAGCTAAGCTGGAACCTTGCCACCAAGCATTGACATTTTAGAACATGAACAAGTTTAGACCGTAAGAGAGGAGAACTGGGCAGATGACTAGCCGGGCAAAGGTTTGCAAGATAAAGGGAGCCAGAGCCAGCTGAAGGGCTTAGACGTTAAAGGCTTGGGGACTACTTTGGATCAACTGGCTCAGGACAGCTGCTCTGAAGAAGGGCTGCTGGGACCAGCTGTGACTGGAAGGAGAAGGACCTTATGGGAACTGAGGGCTGCAGATGCTGAGGCCAGAGCCAGGGAGTAAGTAGAAGGAAATGAGGTCACGGGGAGAGGCTGGTATCGAAGAAGCTGGAAATCACACACAGCAGTGATGGTTGCACAAACACGCAGATGTCACTGCTGCTGGCGGAGCCTTAGAGATGGGCAGCATGGCAGATTTCATGTGGAGTCACCACATTTCGAAAAACCCAAAAGAAAAGAAGACCACTTGTGTAGAATGTTTTGAAAGCTGAGCCTTGAGGTACATTTGTAAAGAATTAGTAGTTGAGACAAGAAGCCCTGAGCAAGCCTGGGGAAGATTAATTTATTAATTTATGGTGGGTGGGACCCGTCTCTGGCAGGTGGATAAGATGGAGTTGGTTCACAAGTTAAGCATTTTGGTTATGGTGTGGCCAGTTACCTTGGTTCTTCAGGTTGAGATGAGCACTCCTGCCATGGCTGATGAAGTGTAACCAAAAATCGTAAGCAGGAATACACCTCTAGTTCCCTATTTAGCTATGCATCTGTATCAACAGCATAAGGGAAACATGGAGAACCAAGAGTTTGGAGCGTGCATGCATACACACACACACACAAAAAGAACCTAAGAAAATGTCCAGAAGAGAGGTCAGTGTCATAGTATAAGTGTCAACTTGATGACTGAGGGTTGGAGCTCTAGGCACATTTGTAGAGAATAAGTAATTGAATTAAGCCCAGAGTAAGTGAACCTGCAGAAGATTGTCTAGTGGATGGGGAAGGCCCAGCCCATGGTGGGTGGTACTAGTCCCCAGGCAGGTGAATAAAATGGAGGGAACTGTTTGAGGAAAGGGGCATCCTTGTGCACACTTGGTCAGACATGCTGGTCTGGCAAGTAAGGGTTGTCCCTCTGTATTAGTCAGGGTTCTCTAGAGTCACAGAATCCATGAATGAATATATACATGTGTGTGTGTGTGTGTGTGTGTGTGTGTGTATACATGTATATATGCATATATATATATATATATATATATATAAAGGGAATTTATTGAGTTGGCTTGTGAAATATGGCCAAGGTAGTCCAAGGATGGCTGCCAGTAGCTGTTCAATCCAGTAGGCCCGAGGGTGAGGGCTGAAGGCTGGAGGATTCCTAGAGAGTCTCTAGTCACATTGAAGACTTGGAGGGTCGGGCGGCAGGAGGGAAGAGCACAGCTTCAGAGAGTCTCTACTCTTCTACTCTGTGTTCTATTTTGTGGCTTTTATGTGGTCCACTACTGGGAGGATACAATGGGATCTATGGCAGTTTCTGATGGGATTTAGGACTGGTATAATCTCTTCAAGTAGTCTCAGCTGATCTTTCCAGGTGTGGTGTCAGTTGATCTTAGTTAATTCTACTTATGTCAAGTTGACACTATCTTGATTAACTATATACCCTCTTTCAACCTTATGTTATGTAAAGATGTTGTGGCCAGTTCCCTCTGCCCTGGTGTTCGAGTGAGCTCTCCTGACAAGCTGGATTAAGAACTGTAAACAAATCCTTGTTCCTTTAAACCATTTGATGGTGATTTTATCAGCAACCATGCAAGTGAACTGCTATAGTAGGAAACATTAAAAACCTCACTTGAAGGGTCCCGAGGAGATTTTGGGGTGCTGACCGGGTTGTTTTTCCTGAGCACTGGTTGTTTGGGTATGTTCACTGTAAATGGAAAAATTACAACTCTCACCTCAAAGGGATAAGAGGTAATTTATTCTGGAGCCAAATATGAGTGACCATGGCTTGGGGAACAGATTCAGGTTGCCCCAAACTCCAGTTTCTTGGGATTTTATAATCACAGAAACAAAGTCATAAATCAAGATACTTTTCAAATATGTTGGTAGAAATATCAGTTAGATGGGTTATGGCAAGGTTAGGAGATCTCTATTACAGGATAAATATGTGATCTAGTGACATTCTTAGCTTTTTGCTTGGTAGGGGCTAGTGGTCTGCTAAGTTAATGAATAGTCACAGAATATTAGGACAAACACAGAAGAAGGAAAAAGATTTGTACCAGGTTGTACAAATCACCCAAGATAAATGGCAATTAGGTTCTGAATTTGTAGCATTCCAATCTTCCCCAGTTATTGAAATTCCAATCAGTGTAATCAGCCTGTTTGGTTCAGTGAACGACTCTTTCTGGGAACTTTCCTCCAAATCGCTTTGTGAACATTCATTGAGCTTCACATTCATAATTTGTGCTTTTTTTTTTCTATGTATACTTGAAACATTCACATGTTAGAAAGGTTGCTCTCTTAACTTATTTTCTTGCTATAACAAAATACCCAGAGAAGACTGGGAGGTGAGTGAAGGATAGAAGTGTATTTTGGCTCACAGTCCTAGAGGAGTTTTGGAGTCCAGGAGCAGGGTTCTGGCATCTGCCTGACCTCTTGTTGCCTGGAAACATGGTAGGAGGGTAGAAGGGGTCATGTGGTGAGAGGAAGTGAGAGAAGGCCAAAATAGCTAAACTTTTGTGACTGCCTCCTCAAGGACTGTGACTAACACACCCAACCCAAGAATGGTTTAAACCCCCTAGCTGCAGCCTGTGTGCCCTACCTATTTCCCATGGGGGGCACAGACAAACCACAGCACTCGCCTCATCCCTGGTGGAAAGACTCGACTGTAGGGACCCCCAGGACTCAGTCAGACCTGTGCTGACATTATCGTGCATTCAGGTAATTAGTGGACCATGACTAGATCCAGTTCTAAGCTGTTTCCATTACATACTGGCCTGGTTACTTGTGTCAATAAAGCAACAAACCACAGACAGTCATTTATAAACAACAGAAGCTCATCTGGCTCAGAGCGTTGGAGATTAGAAGTCCAAGAGCCAATGTCCTGGGAAGGACATTGATGAGGGTCCAATGTGGCAGAAAATACTATGGGCTGGAAGGAAAGAGAAGGTAGGGGGGGATCCTGCTTTCTTCAGAAACCCACTCCTTTGATGACTAGCCCACTCTTGTAATGACAGCATCAGTCCATTAAGACGTGAGGGCTACGGCCTTTTAAAGGTCTTGCATCTCAACACGGCCAGGCCCAGGATTAAAACAGACTTGCAACTGTTCTTCCCTACTTTACAGACAACAGAAAGCACCCAAGCTGGAACAGAAACCCAGGCACCCTGGACCCCCATAGGCTGCATTGTCGAGCCTCACATTAGGCAGATGAATGCATGAAGGAAGGTATGCATGAATGGATATGTTTGGCCTTCTCTGAATTAGTGATTCTACTAGCACGTGTGCACCATGTGTTTTGTCCCTCTTAGATGGCTTCTGGCAGTACTTGCACACATTCTTGGTTGTCCCAACTTAGAGGGAGGGTGTTACCTGTACCAGGTGAGTACAGGCCAGGGATGGCGTCAACTGTCCTATTTAGGCAGTTTTAGAGCGGCCCTGCTGGGAAGGTCTCTGAAGGTCTTAGAAGGTCGTCCCCACTGCTGGGATTGCTCTGAAGGAGCATACCCATCGCCAGCTTCCCTCAGCCCTCTGTTCATGAGAGGATATGGAGATGAGCTCTCCATTGTAGCTAAGCGCTACCATGAGATGAGCGCAAGATCAACTGGATTGTGCCCCAATATGATCAGACCAATGGACTAAAAGCTCCAATCAGGAAAAGCCATTTTCCCCAGGCTTGCCTAATTGTATAAATATGCCTGACCCTGACAGCCATCTTTGGTGACTGCCCTCATGGTACTCCACGTCTGCAGTCTGTGAGTTCCGTTCTTTCTCTTCCCCAATAAACTCTACCTTAATCCTCTACGCGTGTTCTGCTTTCAATATTCAACTCTTGAACAAAGAACCTAGATACATAAAGACCCGACATAAAGACCGTAACATTTGGCAGGCCAGCCAGAGCGATCCCTCCACACTGAAGGCACACAGAACACTCTCCCCTAAACCCCAAGTGTCAACGGTGCTGTGGTAGAGAATCTGCCCCCCACTTCACCCACAGGTTTCACACTTTGCCCACAGCTGACTCTCCCTCCCACTGTTAGATTACGCTAGAAAAGGCTCACTCCGCAATGGCCCTGTGCACTGGTGACCCCGGGAACTCTGACGCCAGAGGCTCACAGCTGGCCTCGCCCACCCTTACCTCACGACGTTCCAGCAGGAGCCGCAGTCAAGATTTTTCCGGCTGGCATTCTGCCAGGGGCATTTATGGGGCTGTCCCCATTTCCATGTCCACAGGAAGCCCTGTCGGCCTGCGCTGGCCATCTGGCCTCCTGGGCTGTGTAAGTGCCCACCTGAGCCAATGCTGCCCGTCGGGCTCAGCATCTCCTGCCCTGCGCTGCCGTCCCGTGAGTGGGCAGCAGAGCACAGGCAGTTCCCAAGGTAAGGACACCACCCTTCCCTCCACCTCTCTCTTCTTCCCACCTACCCTTGTCCCTCTCTTCTTCTCTCCTTCCTCCTCTCCTGTCCTCCTCCTCTCCCAGTTCTTCCCTTCCCTTCCTCCTCTTTCCCTCCCCTGCATTCTCCTTCCCTTCCCCCTTCCCCTCACCTTGCAGTCTCTTTTTCTTCTCTCCCCTTCCCTCTACTTTCCTTCTTTCTTGCCCCCTTCCTTTCCCCTCTCCCTCTCCTTTCGCCTCCTTTTTCTTTTTCATATGGGAAAACCCCAGCACTGAGAAGCACTGAGAAACTTACTTGGAATTTGCATTAAGATAGTTTGAGGGCAGAGTCTGTGTGTGTGTGTGTGTGTGTGTGTGTGCGTGCGTGATTGTGTGTGTGTGTGTGTGTGTGTGTGTGTGTGTGTGTGTGTGTTTTGTGTGTATGCCCAGGCCTGAGAGCAACTCTCTTTCCTTTCAGCTTCCTGAGGCTAGGCCAGGCCAGACACTTTACAGGTTTTCTGGGCTCCTTGCCCATCACCATAGCAACCCCAGCAGTTCCTTCCATTGGCTCTCCAGTTACAATCATTCTCTCTTGTGGCATACTCTGAGCTTTCAGCCTTGCTGAAGGAGATCAAAGGGACTGTCCTTGACCCTTTACCTGAGTCATGTGCCAGGTATCAGGCCACTACCTGTAGTCATTTGTCAGGGTCAGATTCCACCATTTGTTGTGTGAATTGGGCAATGGTTAAGAACACACTTCCATTTCTCTCACTAGACAGTGACTTCCCAAGGGGAAGAAACAAACTCCTATTTCTATCAATGCTCAGCTGTACCTGGCACATGAAAGGTTCTTGGTGAATGTGTTGACTAAGGGGATGGATGGACTTCTCAAGCCCCCATGGTGGAAGACTTGAAGGCAGAGTGGTTAAGGGAATCAGCTTGAAGCTCAAGGTTACTTCCAAACTGCGATCTTGGACTGTGCAGCCATATATTTAACCTAGGGGCTGGCAAACTTTTTCTTTCAAGGGTCGGGCAGTAGATAAATTGTTCAACCAGAATAGCCAAAGATAATAGTAGGTATGGATGCAATGAGGTACAAGCCTTTGGTTTATCACATAGGAGGGCAGACCCAGTACAGGACCTCGCCTAAGAATTACCGGAAGACAAAACAAATGAAAACCAAAGGTGGAGAAGGCCGTGGTGATGATTCAGTTGGCAAAGTGTCTGCTTTGCCAGTGTGAGGACCTGAGTTGTATCCCTAGATCCCAGGTTGGAAAAATAAAAGTGAAGCGGGGGCTGAGAGAGCTCACTGGGTAAGGCGCCTGCTGCAAACCTGAGGGCCGCATGGTGGAAGGAGAGAGGGGACTTCCAAACGTTGCTGTCCTCTGGCTTCTACGCATGCACCATGACATGCCTGCGTGCATGGTGCTCTCTTTGTCTCCCTGTCAAATAAATAAAATTATATATATATGAGAGAACGAGAGAGGAGATTGCTGGGGAATTAAGACATGGAGATTCCTGGGCTGAAAAGATGGCTCAGGGGTTAAGACTCTGCCTCCAAAACAGAAGACCCTGAATTCGAATCCCAGGCCCTACATAAAAGTGCCAGGTGGAAAAGGCTGCGGCCTGAACTTCCAGCCCTTGTGGGTAGAGCCAGAAAATCCCAAAGCAAAAAGGAGACCGAAGCAATCCAGGATGATTCCTGAAGTCACCCTTTGTGATAGTTAATCCTGGGTGTCAACTTGACACACCTGGTATTAACTAAGATCAGCTGAGACCACCTGAAGAGATTATACCAGTCCATTGGATTATCCTATGAGGCCTCCGTAGATCTCATAGGAACCCCCAATAGTAGACCAATTAAAAGCCACAGAACAGAATAGATAGAATACAGAGTGGAAGAGGAGAGATGCTCCAGGAATGCTCCATCCATGTGGAGGTCTGCTGTGACTTAGCTGCCTGCAAGCTTCGGCCAGCCAGCCATGCCATTTCTGCCATGATAGACTGTTTTATTCCTTTTATCCCCCTCTGGAACTGTAAGTCGAATAATTCTCCCTTTCTCCCATAAAGTTGTTTGACTTTGGTGCTCTCTCACAGCAATAGTAAAGAGTAACTGTTATATCCTTGATCCTCCACAGGGACACACAGTGTCCTCTGAGACACACACACACACACACACACACAATAAAGTTTCCAAAAAAAAAAAAAAAAAGAGACATGGAGATTCCTTGGGCTTGAGATGACCAAAGCAATTCCACTTTGTTTCAGCTGGTTTGTGCTGTGTCCACTGTCCCCAGACTCATCTTCCCTTGCTAAGGGCACCCTGCTAAGTCTGAATGACCTCACCCAGCCACTGCCTGGTCAAGGAAGCATAGCGCGCTCACAGTACTGAAAACTTAGTTTTCTTCTAACTGTGCCCTTTGCTGTTCTGTCAGCTGGCTTATGATAAATTGTGGTTTTGGCTTTATTAACCCCTTCCCTCCCAATCTCCTGGGATGAGAGTTCTCTCCGGTGTGAGCCTGCTCTACACTGTTGGCAATAGAGAGACTCTTAATTTGACCATTGCCGTGTGGCATTTACCTGTGACTTGCTTGTGTACAACAGGCTTGAAGGCTTTTCAGCGCAGCCTGCTCAGTGAGGTCCAGGAGCAAACAGAGATGTTACATGTGTGTAGTGGGGGAGGGGGGGTGTTGGACTATATACGAGGTCAATATAGAAGACTGTTAAAGAAAAGGTAACACAAGGGAGTGACTTAGAAACAAATTTTATTGAATGGCCAAGGGAATCATATTTTAGCTTTAAGATATGAGGGCACTAGAAGAGATAATTTAAAGTTGGAGAAAAATGGGGTGATAGACACCAAGGGCAGCATCAAGTCCCAGAGCCCCTGGACAAAAGGGGGTTTGTAGTTTTTATGGCCTTCAGATGTGAGTTGCTAGAGAAGTAGGTCAGTGGAGGTAGAGACAGAGAGAACGCCCTGCAAAAGACAGACCTCCTACAGGCCCTTTGGGATGGGAAGTCAGGGGTTTACAGTGAACCTTCTGGAAACTGCCACAGGCCAGTCAGGGTGAAGGAGACTTCCAAAAATAATTTGACTATGGTTAACCAGAGACTGTACCCCCAAAAGTCCAAGGCTTCTGAGGCACAGCACCAGAAAGCTGCCCTGGCGCCTCCACACTCACACACGTGTACTTGCACCCAAACGCAAAGACCACATCAAAGAAAACAACCCTGAAAGTTGGCCCAGATATCCTGCGCAGGACCACCTGGATTCCACCCCATAACCTCCATCCCATTTACTGACATCCCCACCAGTGCTTGCATGCACCCTGGTTTATTTACCCTCAGCTAGCTTGGGAGATAATGCCAGTCACCCGAGAAGCAGCCAGCCATGCAAGCGCTGAAGAGTAGGGGGGGGGTGGCGGAAGGAGGGAGGGGGTGGGTGAGCAGTTCTGACTCCACTATCGGGGCTTTGGGACATCTAAGTTTCTTGACTTGCCAAATGTCCTCAGTTGTGCTGTTTGTAGACCCCGGTAGCATTAACCAAGTGCATCTCTCATCTAGCTGTTCCGCGCATCTGAATCTCCTGGGGTGCTCTTTAAAGATTCCGAAACCCAAACCACAAGCACTTGGGAGAATCGTTAATCCTTGGGGGGACGGACGACAAGGGGGCATCACGGTGTTCGAACGCTCCCTGGTCCATGCAGTACGCTGACAGGCTTGGAATTGTGACCCTGCACGACTTCCCGCTCCCCGCTCCCACTCGCCCTCCTCCCCCTTCTTCCCGGCTCACCCCCCGTCCCAGGACTCCGGGAATTCAACCCACGCGGTTTGCACAAGCTTTGGTCTAGCCTGGGATGCTCCGAGCCTGGAGGCCCCTCCCACGCACGCTGGGATTTGTGGTCTCTCGGACTCTCCGCCCTCATTCTCCAACTCTCATTGGTCTCGGCAGATGCCACGCCCTCAAAGCGCACCAATCCCCAAAGCGCACCAGTCGGCGCTGGGAGAAGTCCGGGGCCCAGGGAGCGGCGGCCGCGGGGCTCAATCACAGCAGGGCTCTCCCGGAGGTGGCCGGTCTAGGACTGCGTGGAGCCGGCAGTTCCCACGGTGCGTGAGCCGCAGGTACCCGTGGACCCCGGGACGATCCGAGGCGGGAATTCACGGAACCCCGAGGGGGCCCCTGCGACCTCCCAGCCGGGTGGTGGTGGAGCCCGGTGCGCTTGACGGGTGATGCTTTGGAGGGCATGTGGGAGGAGGGGACTGGGGCGCGAGGCAGAGGGAGACACGATTTGCTGGGTTCCCCTAACCCGGGAGTCCCCGCGAGGTCCCGGGCGTGGCTCCCACCTTCTAGAGCCGCCCACAGCTCGGGCTGCGGGATGCTTTGAACATGGAGTCTGGCGCAGCTGGGGAAGGGCAGTTCCCGACAACAACAAAAATACCCACACAGAAAAAAACCTAAAATATCTTTCGGAGAAGTCAGGGGAGCTCGGGTGTCCGCAGCTGGGGCAGATGCATTTGCGGACGGTTCACAGAAACCACGAAAGTGAAAGCTAGCCGCGCGTGGTCCCCGGCCCCTGGGAGATTGGAACTCTTTGCCGAGCTTTGGGGAAGAGATTTGTTTTGTAAAAAGGGGGTCTCTCGTGAACGCTGACGTTGTCCTGGGTGTGTGTGCACAGGGACGACGTCCTACTCTGCTGTGGGAGGAGGTTGGATTTCTGGAGAAGCTGGAGCCAGAGCTAATGAGATGGACGAGGGTCTTGCTCGTGCCCAGTGAGGGTGTAGATAATGCTCAGAGATCGGAGCCCTGGAGCCTGCTTGCAGCAAGGGCTTTCACCCCGAAGGTGTATGGAGCCAGGGGAGTAGACAAATACATCTTGCAGGTCCTGTGTGCCCCGGGAAATCTGTACGTTGTGCCGAATACCTGGGAAGCTGCTTTGACAGGGAAGATCTGTATCTTGGCGGCTCTGCAGGGTAGAAAGTGTTGGAGAGAAGCCACACAGGGTCCTTAGGAAAGTTGTAGAGGATTGTAAAAGGGCTGGACTACTTCAAACCCCGATGGTGCAGCACAGACCCAGTCAGGTCGCCCCGACTGATGGAGACAAATTCAGTGGGTGGTTTCACGGCTGCACAAACACCACGGAGTGCTCTGGCATGAACCTAGATGGTGTAGGGTGGTCAACCGACACAGCCTCTTGGTGGGACCTGGCGACTGTTTCCCAGTGAGCATTTTTTATGTTAATGAGGAGGTCACCGTGGAGTTATGATGAAAATACAGCATATAGCAAGTATACAAGCCAGTAAAATATTATGTCCTGTGTGTAATTACACGTTCTGTGCGTCTGCGTGACTGGCAGCATGTGAGGTATGTTTCTACCAGCCTCACCTCAAGCACATGAGTAAAGCATTGGGCCACAACTCTGTGGCAGGATGACAAGTCACTAGTGATAGGAAAACTTGGGCTCCATGAGGAACTCCTGGGCACAGGAGGCCGGCTGTTCACCAAAAGGCCAGCACCATTGCACGCCTCATGCACACAGAGATGACCTCTGACTTTTCCTTACCATGACTGTTCTTGAAATGCCAAACCTTATTTTTTACTATTGTTATTATTTTAATCTGCGGCTTAATCTGTAGCCCAGGCTGGCTTGAAGCTTAGTATGTATGTAGCCTTGATTGATCTCAAACTTGGAGTGACCTTCGTGCCTCAGCCTCTGGAAAGCTGGGATTGGAGCTGTGTGCCACCACACCCAAATCCATAATTTTTATTTTCTGGCAGGGTTGTAGTTGTGGTTGATTTTGAGATAGGGTCTTCTGTAGCACAGGTTACCCTCAAGCGTTCTGTGTAGCTAGGGCTAACCTTGAATTCCTGATCCTTCTATCTCTACTTTTAGGATTGTGGGTGGTGGCACCATGCCTAGCTTCAGTATTTTTTTGGGGGGAGGGTGTCTAAGTCCAGTGGATCTTTGAGAGGAGGGGAGAGGAGAGGAGAGAAAGGGACAAGAGAAGGAAGGGGAGGCGGGATCACAGTCCTGACTTCACGAGGGCCTGAATTATTTTTTATACAGAAAGTTGCTTAGTAGACCACGCCGATCCATGATGGGGAAGTTGTCTGTCTGTATTGAGGGTGTTGAAACCTGAATGATTAAATAAACACATGATAAGACTATGTCTTTAAGAGGAGTTTCTTAATTTCATCAAAACTGGTTTGTAATTAGTTCTTTGTCCTCAAATTAGAAGTTGTCCCCTTTAATACTACCAAGAGATGATAGTGTTTGAAGAACACTAAATTGTCTCCACAGTGAGAGTTAGCGGTGCCTAGCCACTGGCAGAAGGCCGCATCTTAAAACGTAGTGGCTACAATTCTAGAAAATACCTTAGAGATTTGCTACCAAGAGACGGAACTGTGATGTTGTTTGTAATGGTTAAGATAGTTGGAACCAGCCTGAAAGTCATTAGGTGGAGATGTAGGATGGTTAGAGTCTACTTAAAGTACAATGAGTTAATTACACAGAAATGCTAACTTAGGTGATGATTTCCTTGAGATGGGTGGAGAATGGGACTACATGGGGGGGACCTGTAATGTTTTATTTGTTTTATTTCTTTGGGGGGAGGAGGGGAAGAGACCTACTAGATTTGCAAGATACTAAAAAACTGGTGGTCAAGATAAGAGGTGGGGGTTTGTGGACGAATGTGATTTTTTTTTAATATTTCTGAGTTTAATATGTACTTAAGTTTTTAAAAATATTTTATTTGTGAGTAGGGAGAGAGAACAAGAGCTAAGGAAGCAGGTATATTGCATGTCAGGATATAAGTGTGGAGGGCAGAAGACAGATTTTGGAAAATGGTTCTGTCCTGCTACCATGATGGTTCAAAATCAGGCCTATGGGTTGCTCACAGTTTTTAACCTGCTGAGCCATCTTACTGGCATTGCTTTTAAATTCTTGTAGTGAAAATGATACAGTGAAGGTCTAATCTCAGAATCAACATGTAGCTATAAAAGTAATCTTCAGTCATCTTGGAAAAATGCCATGAACTACATCAGAATAAAGTTTTGAAACAGTAATTTTGTAGAGAAAGAAAAGAGAGAGGGAGGGAGGGATGGAGAGAGACAGAGAGAGAGAGAGAGAGAGAGAGAGAGAGAGAGAGAGAGAGAAAATAATCCAACTTCCAAATAGACATTGTGAATAAAAATATGGAGGTGCAATTCACCATTGACTGGAGTTTACATCACTAGATACCTGAAACCTTCTAAGCATTAGTAAATTTAAGCATGTTTGGCTGGAAATATGTGAGGTGCTTATGGTGAAAGATAATTAAAAAAAAACTTAAAAATCACCACACAAATTTAAAATTGAACTGGTGTTAAGGATTTCATTCACCAAGGGGGACACTTGGTAATACATTGAGACTAAAAATATATTGCAATCTATATAGTGGAAATACCGGAGTGAGCAGACGCGCTGAACTCCAGCCGAGCCCCTGTTTGAAAGAATTCATTTGCATGTCTAGACAAGACTTTTTTTTCCCCTTATTTGCGTGGGTGTGTCTGTGGGTGCTGTAGAAGAGGGCACTGTGTGTGTCTGTGGAGGCCGGAGAGTGACATCAGGAATCATCCCCCGAGCCTTCTCTTTGGCCCTAGACAAGACTTCCTTGCCTGGCTCCTGTCCGCAGAATAGAGGCCGGAACGCACTTGCACAGAACTGGAGTTAGGCGGCCTAAAAGATGATCTAGTCTAAACTCCACCTCGTCATTGAATCATCCATGCTCCCTTTGGGGGAGAAAGATGAACTGGCCTGGTAGAATCCACTTTCCATTTGAGATAGGGTCTAGTTTTTCTCTTCTTTAAGCAGAAAGCCACAGGCTTTGAGAGCTGAATGACTCCTTCATAAGTTAGTCCTTCTATCTCATCTCTAGGATGGATGGGTATGGTCCAGAAAGGGGAGTGGCGGCGTCTGTGTCATAGCTGACGGTCCTGTTTAAAAGAGAAATCAGGGTCGGGAATATTGTCAGTGGCAGAGCCCTTGCCTAAGCTGTGTGTGGCTCTGAATTTGATCCCCAAAACCTTAAAATGACAACATTGCTTGGCCCATCTGTAATCCCAGCATGTGGGGGTGGAGCCTGTGGATCAGAAGTTGAAGATCCTCCTTAGCTGTGTAAGTTCAAGGCCAGCCTAGAGTCCATGAGACCCTGAAAAAAAAAAAAACCTAAAAAGAACAAAATCTAAGAAAAAACAAAACCAAAAAGAAGATGAGAAGGAGAAAGAACAGGAGGAGGAGGGGGAGGAGGGAGGAGAGGAAGGGGGAGGAGGGGAAGGGGGAGGAGGAAGACCCCTGACCCAGGATAGCCCTGTGGCTGAACAGGGTCTTGGTGGGAATGGTAAGGGACATATCTTTGGAGCTGGGGAAGTTCACGAGGTTTGTTGGATGACTTATGGACCGACTGTGTGATCAAACAAGAGCTTTGACTTAGAGCACTAACCAGTGCTTTGATAGAATAGTAGGTGAGGGTTTTTGTGGGTGTCCTGCTGGGAAGGCTGAGGCTCCCTCTGTGCTTGGCAGCTGCAGTGCCTGTGGTCATGGGACCACTTTCACGTGAGCAATTTTCTTTCTTTTTTTTTTTTGTGACACAGGTGGTGTGGTGGTCTTTTCAGTCAGATTTATGTCACTTACCAGCACCTTCTTTCCTGCTCCCCTTCCGCGTTTCCTCCCTTGTCCTTGCTCACAGGATCGACCACTTGGAGGGCTATACAGATAAAGGGAAGTGGTAGACTCCCACTTTGCAGCACAGTGTCACATGACTCTCAGGGGGTCTGCATCGATTGGTGATCAGATTCAAGGGGGTGTCACCTAGCTTCATTGTGGTCTGCTACTGGCCCATTGAGACTTGTTCTGTTTTTTTTTCCAAAGAGTTCACATATCCTGTTAAAAGGGTGGACCGTGGCCGCTTCAGTGGACCATTCAGGGGGCTGACCGTGTGGTTTTCTTCCAGTGGGGTTCGCTCTCCGAAAGAACAAAACAAAGCAAGATTCTGCCCACTTCTGGGATCCCTTTGTTGCCTGTTTTTTTTTGTTTTGTTTTGTTTTGTTTTTTTCCTCTCCATACCTCTTAGGTCCCATCTGACACTTGGTACGTTTCCATGTCTGTCTCTTCCCTTGAGAATGCCAGCTCTGTGTGCCTGGGAGTGTTAATTGGATGGACGGGGAGTGGATGTAGATAACAGGACCAGCTAAAGGAGGAGCAGAGAGTTATGGCTGCCTGACCACAGAGGGCGTGGTCAGATCACTCACTGTGCATCAGTCTTTCCCTCTGATACCACAGTGACAGGTTGTTGCAAGTTTTATTGTGACTTGATTGACGGGAGATGCTGATCAGGGGTGATAGGAATCCTCAGAATCGCTGTTTTGAGACGCTCGGTTGGTAATAGGATACCTATATTCCTTTCCTGTCTCCTGTCACCTCAGACCCCAGTGTGTTTCCCTACATGGTGTTTGTGGTTTCAGAGTGGCACATTGGTGGCTGTCAGCCTAGCTCAAAGAACCATTGCTGTGTTTTTAGGTTAAAAAAAAATAGTGGTGGACAAGAGCTGGCCCCAAATACTATTATTAATGATGAAACCATCATTTGGGCATAAATCAGCACCTCTTTTTATTGAGAGGTAACTTGCTAGTATGCAAGAGGAAGGAAAGATAAATCTGATATTGTGAAAATAACCAAGGGGCGTGTTTTCATGACTGCTGACTAATCAAAGGTAGTTAGACTGGCACGTCTGTTTTCTCGCTTACTGCATTAATTCCAGTACAGTCTCCTCCATACCCTTGGAATCGCTTCCAAGGTTCCCTTGGATACTGGAGACAGGGCTGCTCAAGTCTTTTCAGGTAAAATGAAACTGTAGTTACTGAGAACCTGAGCTTATCTCCACTTAGTCGTAAAACCTCTCTAGGTGACTCGGTGCATCTTTTGAGTGCTATGTAAGTTAGTTATTACCCTGAATTATCTAGGGGGTAGTGACAAAAAAAAAAAGTCTATTACCAGTTCAGAACTTCCCCTCAAATACTTTTGATCTGAGGTTGGTTAAATCTATAGATGTGGAACCCTTAGATGTAGAAAGCATTTTGCTTATTTTTCCTCCTTCAATACGAAGAGAAAAGTTATATATAGTGCCTCCCATGGAATGAGCTTCAGGACTAGGTCACTCGAGTCCCCTCAACCGAGACTGATGTGTAGACCCGGGAGCCTGCTTGGCGATCGTTGATGGGAGATTACAACAGACACCCAGGCTGTCCCTGCCCTTGTGGGCCAGGGGCACTTTCTGGTTCCAAAGGACAGATTAGCAGTGTGGCCCATGGGTCAAACTTGTTTTTGTAGATAAAGTTCTGTTGAAACAGCCATTTCTGATCTCATGTGTTGCCTGTGGTGGCTTCATGGATGATTTACAGAGATGATAGAGATAGAGATGTTTTCTGTTTGACCTTCTACAGAAAAATGTTACTGATCCTGCTCTGGGAAGAGGGGAGGGGAGGAGGGGGGAGAGGAGAGACAGATTCCAGTCCAGATGTTGAGTGTGTGTTGGAGGGGGGGACACGTGCCTGTGTTTCTTTGCACTCTCTGGTCTGTCCTCTCTCTGAATGTACTCCATGGTCCCCCAGTTGGTTCAGCCGGACCACAGAGGATCCCCTTCATCCCGGATAAACATTAGCAGATCAGGTTCTGCTATCTGGGTAACTCCAATAGCTCACCCATCTCATCTGTCACGTGAGGTTACCCTAACAACCAAAGCAAATCTTTGCTGTAAGCTGTCCATCAGTGGACCTTGCAGGGTAGCTACAAATCAGAATTTGCGCTGCATGGGTGGTGCGTGCTATTGTCTCAGCACCGAGGATGCTAAGGGAGGCTGGGGATGTCCAGGCCAGCCTTCGTACGTGCGTGACCTGTCACACACAAAAGGGAGAAGAGGGAGGAGCAGAAAGAGGAAGAGGACAGAGGGTGAGAAAGACAGTCTGAATTCACTCTAACATGCTTAGAGACCAAAGAATTATGTGCTTGGGTGGCAGATATCTCGCAGTGATCCTCATGTGAACAGGTGTGAGGTCCAACCTCAGTAGATACGCCATCTTCAGGTGCCCTGTGTCCTTTACCCTGCAGATGTGGGGCTCCTCTCCTCTCCCCTTCTTCTCCACCCTTTGGAGGGCCAGACACAGAAGGCCAGGGCTTCTCCCGCCACCTTTTAGTGCTCTCAGCTTTATCCCTGTGCCTGTTGGTTGAAATCCTGGCACCTCTCCCAGGTGTTCAGAGACAGGCAGAAGACAGATGGGCACAGTCATCACTGACCAGTGGCAGTGGGGTCAGAGGGCAGCTCTGCAGGCCCCTTCTGCGGAGTGCCCATCGCTGACTGCCACAGGCCATGTTATTTTAGGAGAGTCAGTCACAGGACGGTCTAATCCTACAGTGCAAAGTGCCAGGACAAAGCCCCAATCCTGTCCTCTTCATAAAACCTCCAACAAGTTGTGGGGGCATATGCCCGTCATTCCAGCCACCTGAGTGACTGAGATAGGAGAGGTACTTCCTAGGAGTTGGAGACAAGCCTAAGAAAATAGCAAGACCGACACCTCCAGTGAAACCAGCTTTGGCACCGGAGTGTAAAGTAGGCCATGTACTTCGCCAAGAACCATCTTCAGGGGCAGAACCACGGGGAAGAAGAACCGGGCCAGGAGCCCGGATCACCTAGATTTGGTCTCTGGCCCAGGTTGACCTGTCTTGAGCTTGGGGTGTGTCACTTCCTGCCTGCCTTTCAGTTCTTCCTGAACAGTGAGCATAGCATGTTCTGTTAGTTGTTAGGCAACAGGAGTTTAAGTTAGATTGTAGCTTATCCAGATGGCTCACGCTTGACCTTAAATTGCTCCTTAGTGTTGTGACCATTGAGCATGTACTTGTTTACAGGTAGTAGAAGTGATAATCATTAACTGTACTTCAAAAGAGGCGGATTTTAAGATCACCTTAGTCCCATCCACCATTCAGTGATACTACTATTCAATTTTTATTTCCATGTTTCTCGTTCTTATTTTCTTATTTATTTCTTTAAGGGGATGGGGAGGGCACACACACACACACACACACACACACACACACACACACACACACACACACCACGGTGCTCTGGTGGAGGTCCGAGGATCACTTTTCAGAAGTCAGTTCTTTCCTTCCATTTTGCGGCCTTCCGGGGCTTGAACTCAGATCACTGGATTTAGGAAGAGGCGCCTCACCCATTGAGCGCTATCGCTGGCCCCTGCCACTATTTTTTTAATTCATAGCTCATGTTACATGTGTTTCCCTGCAAGCAGTTCAGAGGCGTCACAGGTATTATTTCCCCAGCACGGTGCCTTCGTGACAGCCACTGGCTGCCTTTGGAGTTGCGATGGGGACTTTGATGACACACTCCGGAGTGCTTTCTGGTTATTTGCTGGCTGTGAACTTGCCTTCCTCCTGCAGAGTTTGGAAGGACTGAACAGGGCAGCCCCTCTCTCCACATGGAGGCAATGGGGTGCAGCTCTAAGTAGAGCCCCCCCTCTCTGTCTTTACTGCTTATTGGTCTTGTAACTGAGTGGACCCTCCCTCCTGACCCAGGCGCCATGATGGTATCTTATGTGTTCTTGTTCTTTTGAAACCCATTCTGCGGCTGGTAAAGGGACTAAGTGAAATTCATTACCTAGTAAAGGTGGAAGAGAAGCGGACCCTACAGAGTGATGCTCTGATCTCCATAGGTGTGCCAGGGAACACACATGCCCCCTCCCCGTCTCTCTCTCTCACACACACACACACACACACACACACACACACACACACACACGCCACACAGAGTAATAAGTAAAATAAAATGGACTTTGTGGTTTTCTTCCTAGCCTTCTGCAGGGCGCACCGGCCGGGGCTCAGAATGATCTGGAAGGTAGCCGTGTTGCTCAGCCTGAGCCTGGGTGCTGGTGCTGTTCTGGTTGGCGTGGACGACCCTGAAGATACAGGCAAGCACTGGGTGGTGATTGTCGCCGGCTCCAACGGCTGGTATAATTACCGGCACCAGGTAAGAAGACGACACCTTCTTTGAGGCACCGATATCAACCATCGCCCCTGGGTTGTGTCAGCAGAAGAGGGATTTGTTGTTCATTTGGGACAATATCTCATGTCACACAGGCTAGCCTGAAGCTCTCTATGTAGCCTAGGCTGGTCTTGAACTCCTGATCCTCGTGTCTCTACCTTTCAATCCCGTGCCTGGTATTCAGATTGAGACACTCTCACTCTATAGCTTAGGCTCGTCTCCTGATCCTCTTCAACCTCAGGCACGTGCTCCAAATGACCAGTTGGAAAGTCAGTTACCTGTTGGACTGGCTAAATTACGTGTGTTGGGGAAGGTGTGGAGAGAGTGGAAGCTTTATACGACACTACGGGGCTTGTAAAATGGCGCGGCCATTTAGGAAGATGGTTCTGCGGTTCCCAAGTTTCTGTGGAGTTGTCTTGGTCTAATGTAGAGGTTCCTCACTCTTGGTGCTTCTGGCTTGGGAACCAGAGTTCTTCCTTGTCTGGGGCTGTGCTATGTGCTGTCAGAGGGTTAATGGGACTCTGATTCTATCCAATGTGATGGTGACATCACCCTTTGGATGTCACAACCCCAGAGGGCTCCAGTCATTGCCACATATTATGGGGGCACAACTAGCAGAGCCATATGAATCCTGGGAAATGTTCTGATGGCCACATTGGTTTAATAAACTTTTTTTAAAATTTATTTTTCTACTTTTACAAGCGTATTGAGTATTCATCCCAGCTTCCCTTCCTCCCCTCCCTTCCATCCCCTTCCATCCCCTTCCATTCCCTCCACTCCCTCCCACCCTTCCGCCTGTATGCTTCTGTGGACCCCAGGGTTTGCTCTGGCTTGTCCACTGCTGTGGGGGCTCAGGCCTCCGTGGTATATCAAGTTACCTCTCTTCAGGCCACCCCACTGATTTGTGCATTTCCCTTCACTCGTCCAGCTTTAGACCCGAAGGTGCCCACTCTGTGGGTGTAGTAACAGCTACTACAGAGCAGTTTGATGCACCGTCTTTCTACCTATAGGCTTATTGGCTGTCTTCCCTACTGATCTTTTCCTTCCCTTTTTTTAGACTCTTGTTCTAGGTCACATTAATAGGGATGTGTACCATTCTGACAAGCGGGTCTTGAATCCAGTCAGAAAGCTGTTGGTTGTTTCCTTGATATTCTTGCCATTATTACACTGATGATCACCTGTTGCCATGGTGATTTATATTGCAACTTACAGATCTCATGCCGTTGATGGGGCTGGCTTGTGATTATTTTCTCTCCCAGCAGCTTCTATAGTATTCCTTGGTACTGTGGAAGTTGATAGCCACATCTTTTAAAAACCAGTATCATCATGGACCTGGAGAGATAGCTCAGGGGTTAAAGCCTCTGCTTTGAAAGCAGAAGGACCAAAGTTTGGATCCCAGATTCCATATAGAAAATGTCAGGTGGGGGGCTGGAGAGGTGGCTCAGGGGTTAAGCCTCCGCCTTGCAGGCGGAAGGTCCTGAGTTCGGATCCCAGATCCCACATATAGATGCCAGGCAGAAGCGGGGGCAGCCTGCGCTTCTGGTCCTGGTAGGGCGGAGCCTGTGAATCCCGGGGCAGAAGGAGGTGGAGGCGTCCATGGTGGTTCGCGAATTCGTCCGTGATTCTACACACACATACATGGACACACACACATACACAGATACACACGCGCGCGCACATACACACGCACATGCGCACAGTTGAATAAATAATAATAATAAAAAAAATTAAAAAAAAGAAAAAGAAAATGTCAGGTGGGAATGCATGTGGCCTGTACTTCTGCCCTGGAAGAAGGAGCCTGGGAAACTCCAGAACAAAGCAGTAAGGAGGTAGAGCAATCCAGGGTGATTCCCAAAGTCACCCTTGGGTCTCCACAGGCACACATATTCAAGTGCATTCTAATACACACACACACACACACACACACACACACACACATACACATACATAAAGAACAGTATGGATCACTTAACATATAACTGTATAGAAATGACTGATGGGCTAGCCTATATTCTTCCTTGTGCTAAGTCATGCAAATCCAACATGGATTTGATTCCTGGTATACATTGGTTTGGACTAGCCATAGCACATGTGCGTGGTTAACCATGGTCACCCCAGGGACAGTGCAGGTGTAATTTGGCTATGCGGCATCTTACATGAAAATCTCGGGTGGGTGTTTTTCCCTGTGGCTGTTCACATATCTGTTTAGGGTGCAGGTGGCTTAGGTGAAGCCAGGAGTCATTTTTGAATGTTTTTTCTGTGCTCCCCAAATAGGAGAGCGGGTTTTTATTAAAAAGTGGTTATCCTAAGAAAATAATCTCTTTTCCCTTGAGTGAGAGGATAAGGTAGGCACAAGTTACTGGTAGCGAACAGGCTGATTCATCAGCGCCTGGGTTTTTGTGTAACCAACATTAGGCAAATACGTTGGTTAAACATTATTGAGTCTGACTTGACCCTGCTAAACTTTGCTTCTAGAAACCTTTCCTTCTTCCCTCCCTCCCTCCCTTGCTTCCTTCCTCCTTCTTTTTCCCTCTCATCCTTCTTTCTTCCTTCTTTTACTCCATTCCTCCCTCCCTCCTTCCTTTGCTCCCTGCCTTCCCTCCTTGATGACATCTTGTGCTGTATCTCTGGCAGGTCTCTGACTTTTTGATTTTGTTTCCTGGATCTTCCACTGTAGCTCAAGCTGGCCTTGATAGGAAGCAAGGAGGCAAAGCCAGGGAACACCTTCAGACCCTGATATCTGCCGGCTTCGAGAGGATGGTAGGCGGAGCCTGTGTTGAGTTGACGCTCAGGCCATGTCTTTGCTGGGCTGCTGTGGTCCCAGCTGCCACCACTTGAGCTCACAGACTCCCCGTCAGCCCCGTGCAGCCTTTTATCCTGATACCCAGAGGCCTTCGGTTCTGGGGTCAACAGGAAGTTCCTTGCCAAGTCTTCTGTTTGGGGGACATTAGCCCACTAGTCACCTCTGCTGGGTGCCAAGGACTCCTCAAGCCCACCGTGGCTATTTCAGCCTTTTTTTTTTCTATCTGGATCAAAGTGGATTTCTGTTTTCCATTTTGGAAAGATGGCAGAGGGGGTTGGTCTCCGCTGATGCTTGTGGGTCATTCCGTTTCTAGTGTTGGGAACGGATGGCGGGAAGCTTCTGGAAGCTGGGGGCCTGACAGGAGGCAGGGTGAGGGGCTGAGGAGCAGGAAAAGTGGGGAGAAAAAGGGGGTGCTGTGGAGAGTAAGGAGCTTCCTGGGACCCAGTCACAGAGAGGCATGGGGAGGTCTGGCCGAGACGACCAGCTTCATGGGAAGCCCAGCTGGCACTTGGGAGCCCAGAGGAGCTGAGCAGCTGGAAGTGGCCCCAGAGGGGAACTCCCAGCAAGGGACCCCTCCTCCCTCAGTCCCTAGGGTGCGTGTGAGTCAGACACCGTGAGTCAGGAGCCCTTCACGGTGCTGGAGTTCATAGGAACCTTGTATCATCTCATTTTAGTCTCAGTCCTAGGGGGACGAATCCTGTTACAGGCCGTTTCTGAGACGGTCAGACTGAGACAGAGAGGTCGAGGTGACTGTCTGCGGTCACACAGCTAGTGAGATGAACAAACGGGGTTTCAGTTCAGGTAGTGTGGTTCCACGGTGCCTGCTGGTTGCTTGCCCCGGTCCACGACACGGGCGTCTTGGGATTACTTCGTCACCTTGTCTAGTTAAGGAATTCAGATCCATTTGGTGCTTCCTTAGAAGCAGTTTCTTCATAGAAACCGTCCTCATAGTCACAAGGTGGTTGCAACAGCTTCGGATGTCAACACCCCAACAAAACAAACTCTGTAGGAGGAAAAAAAGAGACCTCCTTCGATGGTTATCTGTCTGGCTTACGGGGGCGGGGAGATAAGCAAGGAGAAGGGCCAGCTGTTTCTGGCCTTTTGATCTGTCAAACACTTAACTAACACTTAAAATGCGATGGAGAACTTGGATTGGCCTCCTGTCAGGACTAAAAAGTGTATGTGTAGGGGAGGGGGAAGCTCGTGCACGTCATGAGTTCCTGCCCACCCCTTTCTCCCACGCCCTGCACCCAGAGCTCCCCCAGGACTGTGGTGCTCAAGCTCAGAGCTCAAGAGTCTGCAGACTTTTCCTCTAAAGGGCCAGAAAGTAAATATTTGAGGCTTTGGGAAGAGAGAGTCATAATTAAGGCTGGTGGAGATGGAAGCCAGGCTGCAGGGCCTGGAGGCCAGAGGGGGCTGTGGGTGGAGCCAGCCACCAGCCTGCCCCGTAGACAGATTCTTTACCTAGACTCCCATTGGTGCAATGGAGTGCTTATGATTGAAAAACAGAACTTGCTTTTGAAGAGAGCATCTGTGAGGGGGACTGAGGTGGGGTGCTGAGCCCACCGGGAATGAAGGAGAAGAGGGGTATGGTATAGACCCTGGTATGACTGTTGCTCTCCACTTAGCAGCTGTAGCGTGACCCGTGTCCTGAGGTCACTTTAAGCCTCAGCCTGCCCCTTCAGGACTGCCAGCAGCTCTTCTCCAGCCCAGGATGCTGTGGATGTGGGGAGCAGGCCAGAAGGGGGGGCTGCTGCATGCATGCAGACCTGTGACTTGAGAAGACCTGGCGAGAAAGTGCACCCCCTGCCCGAGAGCACCGCTTGCCCTTAGCCTTTGCCCAGAGCCCCGGGTCTTGCTCAGCGGGTGCTTTTCAAGCCATGGCAGCGGCGGATAATCTGGGTGAACTGGGGATCAGGAAATCAGTTTGGCTGAGCCCTAAGGCGACTGTGAAACCAGGGTCACCGCAGTCTCTGCTCGAGTCTCCGCCCAGTGACGATGTTTCTCAATGCGTCAGTATTGCTTCATGCAGATTCTCTTTTTCTTGGGGAGGGGGTGCATCCAGCCAGCCGTGTGGAGGTTCTTCCCCCTCATACCTCCCACTAGACCTCACCCCACCTCTCCATAGCACCCGTACCCTGGTCTGAGTCTCCCTCAGGACCTGACCTTTCACATATGGATGCCTTTTAAGGGCGTCCAACTTCGGAACTATAGTTTATTGTTGATTTCTATATTTCTTGAAGTCTATCCTAATAATTTTATTGTATAAGTCTTATGAATTTATTCCTGAGTGGGCATGGTATTGCATGTCTATATCTCAGCATTTGGGTGAGTGGAGGAAAGGAAATCGGGGTTCAAAACCAGCCTTGGCTACATAATGAGTTCAGAGTTAGCTTGGCTATATGAGGCCATGCCTTAAAAAAAAAGTTTCAATTTCTTTTCCTGTTGCTGTGATAAAGTACTCTGATGAAAGTGAAGTCATGGCTGCAGGAGCTCAGAGCAGCTGGCCATGTCACGTGTCCATGTCACAATTGGAAAGCAAAAAGCTTGCGTGTCTGCGCTCAGCTTGTTTCCTTCTGTCATTCAGTCCAGGACCCCAGGCCCAGGAAAGATGCTTCCCACAATTCATCTGGGTCTTCCAACTAACATAATCAAGGCAGTCCCTCACGGACATTGTCAGAGGCTAACTTTAGTCCAGTCTCCTGGGTGCCAGCACTAACCGTCATGTGTTTATCTGTGCATTTTATTTTATTTCTGACATCTTACAGAACAATGAAATGTCAGGTGACTTGGGCCTTAAAGCAAGTGATGAGTCCCTTGAAGCGCCCTTTCCTCTAGAGACTGTCCTCGTTGTTTGTGGGTTTTTTTTTATTGTTGTTAGTTCCTCCACTTTGCTTTGTATTGTTACTATAGTGTATTTGCTGGTTAATAGCACATCTGCGTTGGCCTGTTTTGACCTTTATTTAAGTGCAGTTGCAGGAAGGGTGTTTTCCCGGGATTCCTTTTCTCCATTGTGTCCCGCGCTTCCCCTGCCTGGAAGTCTCTTGTATGTGATTATTTTCAGCTGTCCCATTTGAGTAATCGTGAGAATGGAGTGGTTTCCAGATGTCACTGGGTTACTGCGTAGACTTTGCGGTTGTGATCAGTGTCCTGTGGTGGTAGCTGGCTATCGGTCACAGGGAATGCCCACATGTAGGAGCAGAGTGAACCTGATTGACAGCTTGGGGTGTCTGGGGGGAGGGGAAGCTCAGGTCACGCCATTTCTGCTGCCATAGCATGAGTTTCCTGTTCTGCTGTGGCGAGTGGCCACAGATACAGCAGTGTACAGCAGGACACGTTTTAATTACTTGATTAATTTTATGTGTGTGATATGCGTGGAGGTGCCTATGCTGCGTGTGTGTGTGTGTGCGCGCGTGCGCGTGTGCGTGTGTTGTGCATCTACTTTTATGTAGGATCAGGGATCGAACTCAGGTCATTGGCTTGTGCAGCAAGTACTTTTTACCTCCTGAACCTTCTCGCCCGCCCCGCAGCATACATTTATCATCTCACAGTGCCGGAAGAGAAGTCTAAATTGGCTGTCATTGGGCTGGTCTTGTTGATGGGGTACCCTGTGTTTTAGGGGATGCTCAGGAGGAACTTCTGCGCCCTTTCATTTTCTAGGTTGGGCAGATACCTGTGCTTTCATTCCCAAAGCTAGCAAGGGCCGTGGGATACCTGCCCTGGGTCACTTGGACATGAACGTCCCCTGCATGTTCGTGTGTGAGGATCTCTGTGGTTAACTTGGGCTCCCTGGAGTAACCCAGAAAAACTCCCTATTTGAGACTAGCTGATGTGCCAAGCTTCACCCCATTTGCTGCCCTGATTCACTGTTGCCATGTTTCGTGGTACATTCGTGAGATGCAGACATTAGGAACTTGTGTGTGGGTGGCGTGTTGCCCTCCACAATCGGTGTTGGAAGTTGGTGTCCTCATTATTTCACAGAAAGGAGAACTTAAGCACTCTACCAATTTACAAACACGTATAGTCGTGCACCATAAGATGATATGTTAATGACAGACTCTGTTGTCCTAGGATTAGACTGCTCGGATACGGTGGTAGCCATCCTAGTTTGTCTAACATACGGGGCATGATCACCCTCTAAGGTGTTTCTCAGGTCCTATCCCTGTCACACCGTCTTCATGACTGTACTTTGATAACTGGTGTCTACTTGAAAACCGTCTCTGTCCAGACTTTCAACCCTTCATGCTTTCTCCATGGACATGTAGATTCAATGGCGTCCCTGTGGCCGCTGCCTAAAGCAGGATCATGTTCTGTCTAGAGCGAGAATGCTTGCTGTCTTTCTTCGCGACCCTAGTGTGGCTTGTGTGGGTCACCTCCCATCCCTCAGCATCTCTTTCCCCCACTATTGCGACCGTCGTCACCAGGGCCTGCTCTCAGGACCATGTGTGATAAGGTGCAGGAAACCATCAGACTGTGCATGTGTTTGGTTTCACGTTTTCTTGGCTAGATGTTTGTCTATCAGCTCCTTCGTGTAATGGTTACTCTTCACTGTTGCTGTGAGAGAGCATTCAAAGTCAATCAACTTAAGGGAGAAAGGGAGATTTATTTAGCTTATGGCTCCAGAGGGGAGATACAGTTTTTCATGGTGGAGGCGACATGGCTGGTGACTGAAGCTGGACATCCAGTAGGCTAGTGGGTGACGGCGGAAGGCTGGAGGATTCATGGAGTGTCTCTCTTCCCAGTCTCCTGTTCTATGGTTCCTGTTATCTGGTCCCATATTGGGAGGTTCCAGTCAGATCTAGGGCTGGTCTTTGTATTGTAAATGTATTGATCCAGATGATCTCTTCAGGTGGTCTCAGCTGGTCTTAGTTAATGCCAGGTGTGGTCAAGTTGACACCCAGGATTAACTATGACACCATGAAATGTGAGCCGCTGGATGCTGACACCAAGCTTTTTGCCAGCACACTGGTCAGGCGTGGGGTGCGCCGAGCCTCGTTTTCAAAGTCAGGTCAAGCGCTGCTAGGAGGGCTGTGCCCGCTGACTTAGGACTTTGTTCCTGGAAAGATGCTGATAACACAAAGTCAGGCACTGTTTTCCCTCCTGTCCTCAGTTGACTTCCTGCATGGAATGTGACGTGTGTCATCCGAAACAAGGAAGTGGTGTGCCTTTGGTCTGTGTGGTGAAGGGGTTACAGGAGGGATGTTTCTGTTCCTTCTAATATTGGGTTCTTTCACTGCCAATTATTAGGCTGGTTATTGAGATAGGATCTCTTGTAGCTTGATGTGGTCTCCACACGCTGTGTAGCCAAGGGTAACCTTGAGCTTCTGCTCCTCGGCCTCGGCTTCCCAAGTTGCAAGCGGCGGGCACCCACACTTGGCTTTGTGCTGCTGCGGATCAAACCAGGCTCTGTGCATGTTAGACAAGTGCTCTGCCAGCAGAGCTGCATTCCCGGCCCTTATAATTATTATTTACTTTGAACTAAACAGCTTGCTTCTCATTCCGCTTCCTCAGTTGGACTTGCGGCTGTTGTTTGTTGAGACTGAGTCCATTGTATCCCAGGCTGGCCTTGAATTCCCCGTCATCCCCTCCACCCGGTACCTCCAAGCTGCTGAGATTACACATGTGCACCACCTGCCTGACGTCTAGGTAGATCTTTAGAGTTTTCCTTTAACTCTGTGACCAGCGACTGGCAGAGATGTTAGGTGGACCAAAAGAATCCCAAGGGAGGCAAATTCTCTGCTAAACTGTGAACGGTTGCTTTGCTTTCCTCTGTTGTTCAGATGTAAATCTTTAGGCTTGAGTATATGCTGAAATGTGACAATAAGTTACTTTGGACTTTCAGAGGCGCTGTTAACTTTGTGGGTGTGACTGTGAGCATGCATGTATATGTGTGTGCATGTGTGTGTGTGTGTAGGTATGTGCACATGCGCGCATGAACACATTCATGTGCGAACATGTGCTTATAAGCACAACTTTCCTAAAAAAATAATACGTATGATTTAGACAGTGGGGAGCTTTGTAAAATTGAGATTAAAAAATATAAATTAGCATTTTAAAAAATAATTGCTTAGGGCTGGTGAGATGGTTCAGGGTTAAAGCCTTTGTCCCACAAGCAAAAGGACCTGAGTTTGGATCCCGAGATCCTACATAAACGTGGGATGGAAATGGCAACAGGCCCTGGAAGACAGAGCCACAGAAAAACTGTAAGGCGGTAATGCAATCCAGGATGATTCCCGATGTCACTTTCAGGCCTCTGCAGAGTGCCCACACACTCAAGTACTCTCTTGTACATACATACACGCATGCATGCAAGCATGCCAAACAAAAAAAAATAAAACCGTGACTGGTAGGGAATGGTTCATACCAAGTCTTCCATGAATCCAAATGAACCTTTCTCCTGGCAGAACCTGAAAGCTGACCAAATCATGTCTTCCAGGCAGATGTATGCCACGCTTACCAGATCATCCACCGAAATGGGATTCCGGACGAGCAAATCATTGTGATGATGTACGATGACATCGCCAACAACGAAGAGTAAGTGGGGAGCGCTTGGAACTTGGCTGCAAAACTGAGTTTAAAAATAGACCCAGACTCATGAGGCACCTGAGGCGGGCGACCTGATATGGGCTGGGACCGAGCCCCAGAGGGAGGCTGCTGGGGATACCGTCGGCTGAGCTCTGCGCATGTCTCACGGTCACCCTGACAGTGGTGGGAGATGGGAAATGAGTGAGGGGAGATGTCAAGAGGGTGCTGAAGCATTAGGTTCTCCTTGCAGTAGAGAACTGCTCCTTGGACTCAGAAGAGCAGGCCCCTAACCCCCGAGCCGAGACCACTGCCCATAGAAGATTCCTTTGTGTGGCTCCTCCTCCCATACGCCTTTCTGGGCATGTTCACTTTGTGTGTGTGTGTGTGTGTGTGTGTGTGTGTGCATCAGAGGCAGTGTGTCCCTGTGGAGGACCAAGGGTGACTTCAGGAATTATCCTGGATTGCTTCTGCCTCCTTTTTGCTTCACTCTGGGATTTCCCTACTCCGTCCACCTGGGCTGGAAGTGCAGGCCTCTGTCATTTCTACTGGTGTTTTTTGTTTGTTTGTTTCTTTTTAACGTGGGACCCAGGATCTGAACTCAGGTCCTTCTGCTTCTGAGATAGAATCTTAACCCCTGAGCATCTCTCCAGACCATTTACTTTTCATTTGACGAGTGAAATCATCACTTGCTCACTTTTCCAAGTTCTGGAAGAAATGATTCCTCCATATAAGTATAGTTCCAAGCTCAATAATTCCTGGCTCCTCTGTTCCCGGGTTACCTGCTACAGTCCCCAGAGGACAGAGATCCTGTAGGGAGATCACACCTGGGGCCTGGTGGGACCATACCAACCTTTGGTGTCTCGTATCTTTTTTGTTGCCTGTTGTTTCTCTGAGAACAGTGTTTGTTGCTCCAGTGATCCTGCCGTGATCTTGTTCCATGATGCTCTGCAGGACACCCTGGTTTTGAGAGACCTGCCCCTCGCTGCTCTTGGCAAGAGTCCAGGGCTTGAGACCCTGAGATCCTTCCCTACCCAAAGCACACACATCAGTGACGTGTGGGCGGTATCCTCTGCTTCCCTTCCTCCCCCATACACTGGGGCACGCTTTAAAGAGACATTTCACACTGTTTCAACCATGTCTCTTGATTTTCAGCAACCCCACTCCAGGTATTGTGATCAACAGGCCCAACGGCATGGATGTGTACCAGGGCGTCCCGAAGGATTACACTGGAGAGGTCAGTGCAGTCTCCCCTGGAGCCGGTGGATTCCGTCTTCATTTCACGTTCACCTTCTTGCTTGTATTTCTAGAGTCAGAATCAGGCTACGTGATTTCTAGCTAGCGTTTGAAGATTTGAGTTTGAGATATAAATGTGGGAGATTTTCCGGGGCAGGGTTCTGAGGATGGAAAGGAGGCTTCATGCAATCTGGGCAAGTGCTGTACCGCCGAGCCACATCCCCAGTCCTGTTACTTTTTGTGATATGTAGATACATATATATCTATATATGTATATATGTAGATATATATAGATATATATGTAGATATATATTGAGATATCTCTATCTATCTATCTATCTATCTATCTATCTATCTATCTATCTATCTATCTATCTATATTAGATATAACTATATCTGTACAGACTCAAACTTACTATATAGCCAAAACTGCCCGTGAACCTCTGATCCTCCTGCTTCCACCTCCCAAGAGATGCCATTCCAGGCATGCACCACCGCAGTGCTGGAGATTGAACCTGGGACTTTGTGCATTTTAGACATGTCCCCTCAGCTGACCTATATTCCCAGTCATATGTTTATTTTGACACGGGACCGGTATTGTTCAGTCTGAACTCCTAGGCTCATTCAGTTCCTCTGCCCCATCTTCCCGGAGTAGCTGGGACTACAGGGACATGCCGCCAGGTCTTGTTCAATTATGAGCATTTAAAAAAAATATTTGAAGTAAAACTTTTATTCTGATTCTAGAGGGAAGAAATGGGAATTGCGAGCATTTTGAGAG
The DNA here is from genome assembly GCA_023101885.1 of Typhlomys cinereus. Classification (NCBI taxonomy): domain Eukaryota; kingdom Metazoa; phylum Chordata; class Mammalia; order Rodentia; family Platacanthomyidae; genus Typhlomys; species Typhlomys cinereus. Next base: position 397,130 of record JALPQD010000075.1, read on the forward strand.
CAAACAGAGAAAAGCAAAAAGTGTTCAGAATAAGTCATAATTTATTAATATTTACTTTCTAGTTTTTGTGTATGTCAAGGCTGATACAATGCTTCCCAGCATTGATCAACAATGACCTGACTTTATAATATTGCCATTAATCTAAGTGTTGATTCATGTTATTTATATGAAAATTAGTTTTCTCAGTTCAGGCTAAGTACCTGTTGGGATTTTCCTGAAGACAGAGTTGTTGTTGTTGTTGTTGTTGTTATAGTCTTACTTATTAGAATTTTTTAAATTCCTCCCAACTCATTTGTCTATTTACCACCATAATGATTTATGTAGTTTTTGTAATTTTCTCTTCATTTCAGCATGAAGACTATTGGAAGCTAATATTCTTAATAGCAATGCAACACCTGAAGTTTAGCATTTTTTTAAATATTTTATTTATATATTAGAGAGAGAAAGAGAGAGAAGAGGAAGAGACAGGTTCACACACATGTCTTTCTTACTTCGTAGCGTTTGCTCTCAAACTTGAAGCATGTGGTGTGGGCCTACCACAGACTGCACGAATGACCAGAACAAACGGTCCCACTTGGCCTTGACGCCCCGTTTCTTGTAGGATGTGACTCCAGAGAACTTCCTGGCGGTGCTGAGAGGCGATGCAGAAGCAGTGAAAGGCAAAGGGATCCGGAAAAGTCCTGAAGAGGTAACCAGCACCTGTCTCATGGATCCTGCACACTGTGAGCTGGCAGCTTGGACAGAGAGTTTAAACAGCCAGTGTTCCTGGGAGTGTGCGCTTTGTCCTAACCCAGGACAGGCTACAGAAGACTCATGCTTCAGTGCTCCATAGATGGTCCATTTGTGGGCTGCAGAACCCTGGGGTCCAGGGTTCGCTTGAGTTTTCTTTTGAACCGTGACTTTGTGCATGCTCAGCAAGTGCTGACCACGAGCCACAAACCACAGCTTTTCTCATCTTTTTGTCTCAACACAGGATCTTCCCAAGTTGCCCAGGCTGGCCTTGAGCTTGCAGTAGCTGGGACTGGGGGCATGTTGTTGTCACTATTCTCATCATCCTGATGTGTAGGCCCACTGAGCTTTGTTGACTGAGGTCACAGTGCTGGTCGCCTTGTGAGAATCTTGGAGGCTAAGGGCTGGGGCTTTAAGTCACCATCAGCTCTGATCTCAGGGGAACCTTCAGGGAGCACTGGTGATTGTGCTAGAAACAAACCTTGGGCTGTGTGCTAAAGGCGCCTTACTGCTTGTTTCCTTATAACACATTTATGGGACGTTGGCAATATATGTATTTTTTGTTTTTAGGATCCTACCGTATGGCTAGCCATAGGCCAGCCTGGAACTCAGGACCCTATTGCCTTAGTGTCCTGAGTGCTAGGATAAGGCTGGCTGTATTTTAGGCTAGAAAGAGGTGTGGGTACAAGCGCTCTTGTGAGTTAGAGCCGAGGTAGACACCCCCAAAGAGCGAATGTGCTGACTCAGCAATCTGTGTCTCTGCGGCTGCGTAGCAGAGAGCGGGCTTAAGGGAGGTGGGCAGGTGACAGTGAGGGGCTCAGCGCGAGTCCTGCCCCTCTTTCTCAGCTGGGAGTGATCTAATTGGGAGGCTGTGGCAGCCTGGGATGGGGTCTGATTGCCAAGCACTCCACTGTCCAGATCCTGCCTGGCCATGTGACAGGTCACCCAGCAAAGGCCCCTCTCCTTTTCCAGAGACCACGGAAGAGTTTTGAGGCTGGGAAACAGACCTCCTGGTTTAGAAAAGCATGAGGGTGGGTGGGGGCGAGAAGACCTCTCAGGGCCTGAGATCCCTCCTTGATTCCCGCTGGATGACTATTATCCTCAGACTTCGGGACTTTGTGCTGAAGGCAGCTTTTCTAGAGGCATTCTGGAACTCATTCTCCTCCCTTATGCCTTGGCAGCGGCCCCCAGGATCACGTGTTTGTCTATTTCACTGACCACGGAGCTGTCGGGATGCTGGCGTTTCCTAACGATGATGTGAGTTCTTCTCAGCGTTTTGATTTTCTTATTTTTTTTTTTTTTTCGCTCCCAGGGCTTGGGAGCAAAAGAAGGACCTTGTGCATGTGAGGCAAGGGCTGTACCACCGAACTGTGTCCTCAGCGATTTTCTTAACTTTTTTTTTTCTAGGAAAATAGAAAACAGAGTTCATATATTGAGACGCAACCTTTAGTGTGTGCTTAAGAATGTCCCACCGGGTTGGGGTGTGCCCTGTGGCAGGTGATGGGGGGCGTCGAGGGTAGTGTTAGATGTCTGCCAGATGTTCTGCCCGCATTTCTCTCCCTGCCAGCGTCTGTTGCCGTCTCAAGGCTGAGTGCATCACGCTGGACCCGATACACAGACGCCTCTGAGTGCTGAGGAGTGGCTCAGAGAAGCGTGTTCTTTTCCCTTTATAAGTACACGAGTGATGCAGGGAGACATGACTAGCATCTGCTCCCTCCAGACAGGCGCCAGCGACAGACCCAAGTAGAGTTCCACCAAAGTTCAGCCTAGAGGGTAGGGGTGAGGAGATCAGTGAGTTTGATGTGCCTCCCTACTGAGCATGAGCAAGGGATTGTTTATTATACAGGAGCAGGAATGACCCCGATGTAGCTCTATCACAGTATGGACGACAACCTCCCCGTATCTGTGTAGATGGAGCCGTATACTCTAGCCCCTCCTGAGACCATGTGCTCCTAGGAGCAGAATCACACAGCTAGGTGGAGGTGCATGGTTGGCCCCTCAGATGAGGGTCCCTTACCCCTCCCCATTCCTCCTTTGAGTATTTGCCAGCAGCCACCAGGCCTGAGTTCGAGGGTCTCTCCCAGGTGGTCTTATAAACACGATGGCTGTTACGCTTGAAGAATAGCACACTACAAGATGGCATTCTGGGAATTTTGCTCTTCCCCATCCTTACGTCTAAGGATTGGAACTGGGATTTTAGAAATTGCAATGGCTTCTCTTAGCGTGTTGGTCTGACCGTCACCATTCTTACCTTTCAGCTTCACGTCAAGGACCTGAACAAGACCATCCGTTACATGTACAAACACAAAATGTACCGGAAGGTAACATCAGGCTGGGGGGAGGGGAGTGGAAAGGGGGAGAGAAAGGGGCGAAGCCAGAGGAAAGCAGCAGAGGCAGAGTCCCCAGTGGCTTGATTGGCCCCTTGACAGGGCGGCTAGGATTTTGGGGGTTCCTTCCGGTCAGCTTCAACCCTTTGTGCTTCTAGGGCCTTAGCTATTCAGTCAGAATCTTAGAAAGCTTGTTACCACACAGGGTGCGGGTCTCACACCCACTTGGACCCAGCAAGTCTGGGGGGAGGGGCCGAGATAAGCTCCTGCAGGTCTGGAGAGTGTCCCACGTGAGGGCGTGTATGTGTGCCACCCCTGTGTGAGGACTGTGCTCCCCAGGACTGTTTCTAGTTTGGAGTAATGGGAGAAGACACCCACATATTCTGTGTCTTCCTCCTCCCAGAAACTGTGCAGGGCAGGGCGTACCTGGCGATGTAGAAACGGCTTCCTGCACTCGATGCCAGAACCACACAGCTCCATTTTATAGATCACTTTATTCCCTTAGCAAAGAAGATTGATCCTTCTTGCCAGTGGCTTCCGTGGACTCTAGCAACAGCCTCTTCAGGCAGCCATGTCTCCCCAAACCCAAAGTGGAGGGTGTAGCGGGGTAGGGGGACTGCGCGGTGGTCTGTGCCGGCCAGTGGGAGCTCGCCTGACCTCTTTATCGCACAGATGGTGTTCTACATCGAAGCCTGCGAGTCTGGCTCCATGATGAACCACCTGCCCCACAACATCAATGGTAGGTGCCACACGGGCTGGTCATCCACAGAGCTGCCCACATGCGCGGAACAAGCAGGGGTGCCAAGGGCAGGTGGGCGTTTAGACAGGAGACAGGCTTGTGGCCAGCTCTGGCTTCCAGGACTCATGGGTTCAAGGGAACAGCAGCAAATAAACAAACAAACAAATAAATAAATAAAAATCTGTCCATGAGAGGCTGGAGACGTGGCTCAGGGGTTAAGCCTCTGCCTTGCAGGCGGAGGGTCCTGAGTTTGGATCCTAAGACCCAAGGCCTTATAGATGTGGGCGGAAGCGGGGGCGGCCTGCGTTTCTGGTCCTGGTTGGGCGGAGCCTGTGAATCCCGGGGCAGAGTAAACAAGGAGGAGGTGGAGGCATCCATGGTGGTTCCCGAATTTGCCCGTGGTTCTACACACACATATATACATACACATACACACACAATTGAATAAATAATAAATAATTAAAAAAATTTAAAAAAAAGTCTGTCCGTGAGCCTCAGGGTCCAGGTCCCGTTCCAGCAAAGCTACTGAAGTCCAGAGCAACTGTCTGTGGACCAAGCGTGCTCCTTGGCGATGTGTCGGTCACTCACCGTCTCTGATCTCAGCTGGCCACCCTCATTGAAATGGACGTAATGCCTGTGCTCTGGGCATTATGTGCCAAGTGGTAGCATGTGGAGCACAGTGCTGAGCTGCAGGAGGTAGAAACCAGCTGGTAGCTCTTGTAAAGGCCTGTCCACTTGGTTTGGTCCCTCCCTCCCTTCCTTCCTCCCTCCCTTCCTCCCTTCTTTATGTAGTCCAGGCTGTATCTGAATTTGCTGTGTAGCCAAGGATGGCTCTGAATGCCAAACACCGGGGTGACAGACTTGTGCCACTATGCCAACTTTTTTTTTATTTTTTAATTTTTTTTCAGTGCTGGTATCTGCAAGGCAACAGGCTGCTACATACCCAGCCCCCATCTCAGGGTTTCTAAATAGTATATCTTTCTACAGACTAGATTAGGCCCCTATTCTTTGAGTTTCACGGGCCAGAAAGAGCGTGCTGTCCCGAGCAGGTATGATGCTTATTGCTGCAGAAAGGGGCTTTACTAGCTTTTGTTTCCAGAGAAACATTGTTGAGAGTGGATAAGGCTGGCTGCCGCAGGCCAGAGCCGGGGCTTCGACACCAGGGCCCCCCCCCACCAGGTGAGACAAGGCTTCGGCGGATGGAGAACAGAAACACAACTCTCTAGGCTGAGCGAATCTGGACCCCCTTAATTGAAACTTTGTGACGCTTTTATACAGAAAATTTTGGGGTAAAGAATGTTGCACCTGAAAGACCCCCGTCTTTCAGTCAGGAACGAGGCCACCGAGAGAAAGACCAAGACCCTTCTCGCTGCAATAGCATGAGGTTTTATTTAACGACGCGCCGGGCGGCTCCAGCAACCTCTCACGCAGGAGAGACTGGAGCGGCCCCGAGCAGCTCGGGCAAGGGGTTTTTAAGGGGTCTTGGGGTAGGGGGGGTTGCTTAGCTGAGGAATTTTCTATGACCTTTACAGTCATTGGTCGGCAAGAGCTCGGGTGGAGTTGGCTCTTGGTAATCGTTCCAGTCCACCTGCTTAACCGCAGGCTGTTCATTCTGGGTGACCTTCATTGATGGAATTCCCCTTTGGGCAAACTTGCTTTTCCAGAACTGAAGGGCTGGAGGTCTTAAGGGGTGGGGAAGTACCTGTAAAAAGCTCAAGGCTGTACATAGTTTTAAGCAATGACTAACAATGGATGCTTGGATGGCTATAAACAATGGATGCCTGAATAACTACAAGCAAGGGCTATACTGTGGGCTTGAACCAGCCTGCTTTGTGAATTTTAGGGCGAGGGTCTCAGGGTCCAACAGCACCTACAAATAGACGCGTATTTTCTTAGTCAACAGAAATCACCTTCAGGAAGGACATTTTGTTCAAGAACCTAACCCATTGCTTGAGGGTAAAGGCACTGAACAGACACATTCTCCCAGTATTTCCAAATCTAGCTAATCTATAATGCTCCACCAAATAGCCATGGGGCTGAGCCCACATAGTTGTCATTGTTTTAACAGAGTCTGCATTTTTAAAATACACAGAGGAGGATTGAGCTCCTTTTGATTTCAATAAGGAACATGTTTTTCATTACAATTAACTACACGTGTGTCCAACATCCCATAAGTCCCAGAATGAGCTTTTGCTGTTGTCCTGTCCGTGTTGGTCCTCTCAGTCAGGCGGGTTGACATCAGCACCAGGCATGGCAGCAGGTTCTAGCTTGGGAAGTTGCAGGCGGCCCAAACAGACAATACAGGCCTGCCTGGTCCATTCCTCCTACATATCCATCCTTTTTGACAGCCAGCAGGAGCCAGAGGCCTTTGCTCTGACCTTGTTGACCCCGCCTCAGAGGGGGTCCAGCCTTAGGACCCTGCCTGCCTTACAAGATCTTACCCTCGAAAGACCTCTCCTCTGGAAGGCATGTCAGGATATGTGGATAGTAGATTAGACCACAGCCTCACGATCTCTGCAATCCAAGATTGAACCACGTCTCTAGGGGGGCCATAGCTTGGATGTTCAAGGGCCATAAATGCTTGTATTATGGTCTTGTTGATGGAGCGCTGCTGAGAGATGTGCTGAAGGAAACACTTAAGCAATGTATCGTTTTGTTTTAATGTGGGACCTGGGATCCGAACTCAGAACCTTCTGCTTGTGAGACAGAGTCACAACCCCTGAGCCATCTCTCCAGGCGAAGCAATGTAATTATTAAAAGAACAATTCCTCCTATGATAGCGTAGATTACAATCCAAGAAGGATCAAACAGCCTTTTAAAGTTCTAGTGAACAGATGGCATAGTCTCATACTTCTAGAATTTCTGAGTTAGTTCATAGGTGGGAATTTTATCCACCTATGTTTTAAGACTCTTGAAGTTGCTCTCTAATTTCTTTAAAATCAGTGTATACATTCTGGCTAACAAGTCTACTTACTGTGTGTGACCAGACATAAAATCTCTAGTTACAATTTGATTTAAAGTTAAAAGCAGGCTTTTTCTCTAGATCAGAGAGGAGGAAGCTAGTCCAAAAAACCTAAGAGCAGGCAGAAGGCACACCCAATTCCCAGAAGAATTCCTCCTGCCAGAGGCAAAACTTAAATTACCTAGGAAGGAATTCCTAGTACCTGCCCATGGACGTTGCTGTGACATTCCCCAGAGAGCAGCTCTAGGCCCGAACTGGGTAGAAACACCAAGGCCTGACAATTCCCATATTTTCCTTATTTTTCTTATTTATTTCAAATAATGCCATATCCTTTTTCCAGAAATCGTTTCCTTGAAACAATATTTTGTCATGCTGGGACCTTGTCCACCAGGATGGCTGGATAAGGGCACAGCAGCTGGCCACTTTTTACATTTTATTTATTTATTTTTTTTGTAAGTTGTTTTTACTTCAGTGCTGGGGATTGAACCCGCGGCCTCATACATCCTCCGCACGCCCTCTATCACCGAGTTATACCCCCGGTCCCAGGGCTGGCCACAGATATATCCACTATCTTCTTTGTGCTGAGTTAGGGCTGGCAGCTTTGCGTTCAGCGGGGGAGAAGAAAGAAACCCAGAGTCAAGTACAGTACCGGGCAGAGTAAAAGAGCTACTCAGAGGTTCCTTCCATTCCTTGCAGTTTATGCAACTACCGCCGCCAACGCGTCCGAGTCGTCCTATGCCTGCTACTATGATGAAGAGAGAGGGACCTACCTGGGCGACTGGTACAGCGTGAACTGGATGGAGGACTCGGATGTGGTCAGCAGCCCTTGGTTGCGGCTGGGCGGCCTGCTGTGCTGATCACCAGTTCTGGCCCTCAGAGAACTCGTTTGTCTTCCCTCTCGTAGGAGGATCTGACCAAGGAGACCCTCCACAAGCAGTACCAGCTGGTAAAGTCCCACACCAACACCAGCCACGTCATGCAGTACGGAAACAAGGTCAGTGAGGCCTCACGCGCCGGCTCCCTCGTCCCCAAGACCCAGGCGCCCTGCCTGGAACTCAAAGAAATGGGATCCCCTGGGGAAAGGCCATTTGGGACAGGTAACTGTGCTTCCCATGGCCGCTCTGACCAAGAGACACAGGCTCAGGAACCAGAGCTGACTAGGTTCACACCTGCAGACTTTAAGCTCGTGTGAGCTCTACTCATGTCTTCATTTGTTAGAACTGTAGCCTTTGAGGTAGTCGGGTGTGCCAGGGAAAGCCATGCGGGGAAGCACGAGGCCCTGTCACATTGGCAGTAGGTTCCGGGGACCATAACTATCCTCCTTGGGTTTCATGACTTTGTGTCATAGAATGTCACACCATGCATTTCTTCCAGGTCCTGTCTCATGCCAAATTTCGTTACTTTTCTCCTTGAGTAGATGTTAGAGAAAACACACACACACACACACACACACACACACACACACACACACACTCCAGTTCCATCCAGAAGGGACTACGGTTGCCATAAGTTTCCATTGACCTTTCTGGCTGTGGAAGGCTGGAGCCTTTATGAACCTCTGCGATATGCAGCTTTGCTCAGAACCCTGCATGGGATTCTCAGCACACCATTCCCTTGGCCTGCGAGCTCGCCACTGAGCTCCGTTCACGGGCACAGGCTCTGGTATCGTGGAAGAAAACAGGTGACAGAAAGTCCAGATCTTTTTGTTTTAATGTTTTTACATTCACTTATTTATCTTCTGTGTAATGTTTTTACATTCACTTATTTATCTTCTGTGTATGCGTGGGGGGGTGGGGTGGGGGGAGAGCACACATGTATCATGCGCATGTGAGGAGGACAGAGGACAGAGCCGCTTCTCTCCTTCCGTCATGTGGGTCCCGGGGATTGAACCAGGCCTGGTGGGAAGCTCCTCTACCCGCTGAGCCCACTTACTGGGTCCTAAAGTCCAGCTCTCTCCAGCCCTTCCTGCAGAGCGTGGTTGGGGGCAGCCTTAGGGCACAGCGTGCCCAGGACACTGGCCAGGCACTCGAGGGGGCGTCGGAGAAGCAGGCAGGGTGAAGTCCTCTCACTGAGTGTGAGTCTGCCTTAGTTTTCCATCCTCAGTACAGACCCCCGGCACCAGCCATTTCCCACCTTGGTAGGGGAGTGTGATGGATCCTTCGGGATGGATCCTTGCAAGTGCTGGTTTTAGTTTTAGGTTTTGGAGTGTTGCTCTAGGAACGAGAACCCTTGCAGCATAGGGTTGGCTCAGCTGTGACTGTTGTTAGAGTCTGGTGCCTAGCGACAGTCGGGCCTCTGAGACCCCAGCTGCTATTCTACTGGAATTCAGACTTCCGGTCCATCCTGCATAGATGCTTAGCGCCTCCCTGCTGCAGGTCCTTGGGGACAGATAGGGGAGCAGGAGTGATGAGCCCCATCCAGGGTTGCCACAGGTCCATGTAACTGGTCCAAGCACCTTTTGACTATTGATCTGCAGTTGTCTTTACACATGAGAGAGCAGCTGTCTGTCGCAAAGCACGCTGGGCATTTTTTTTATTATTAATACATTTTTATTATTATTGCAGCTCATACAAACTTACTAGGTACACCAGTTCCCTCCCTCCCTCCTCCTCCCCCCGTACCCCTTGCTCCCCCTCCCCACCCCTCTCCCTCCCCATCCCCCAGTGCCTCCCGCCCCAATTCCCAGAGAGTCCTTTCTTGTGCATGTCTGATTTTCCTCTGGGCCCTGCTCTCCGATGACGTACAAGGACCCAGTGGCCTTTCCCTGAACCCTTTCCTGTGTTCCCCTTAGGTATAGGAACACTGCTGTGGCTGCCAATCCTTTGCCTCCAAGGATCTTGGTGCCTTTAGCAGATGCTAGACTTTGTGAGGTCAACGGTGTGTTGGACTATGCGCAGGGCATGCAAAGTCCAATTATGATTGCTTCAGCCCTAACTAATAAGAGTATCTTATATATCATTGCTCCTCCCATCCTTTTGCTCTTACACTCTTACCGACGCTGGGCATTTTTGAAGTTCTTCAGTGGTGGATTTCTGGCTGATGTGTGTGTCACCTTGCCTACTGCCGAGAGAGACCACGTGATTCAGGCTGCCATGAGCCCCTTCAAAGGTCTTAAAGGGACCAAACCAGGTTATGTTTGGCCTGCCTGCGCTTCCCCACAAACTGATCTTTCTCCGCTCTCCTGTCTCTCTGTCCAGTCAATCTCTACCATGAAGGTGATGCAGTTTCAGGGTATGAAGCACAGAGCCAGTTCCCCCATCTCTCTGCCCCCGGTCACGCACCTCGACCTCACCCCGAGCCGGGAGGTGCCCCTAGCGATCATGAAAAGGAAGCTGATGAGCTCCAACGATGCCCGGCAGTCCCAGGATCTCAGCAGGAAGATCCAGCAGCACCTGGATGTGAGTAGGACCCTTCCTGGAGGCTGGGCCCGCCCGGGGGGGGGCGCAGGCATGCACTGGGTCCCTGCCGCCCGATGGACATACTATGTGCTCAGAGCCAGCTGCCAGAACACAGGCCGCCGTCCTCCAGGAGGCTGCGCAGAGAAGGCCAGCCTCGTGCTTTGTGGAAAGCTGTGTCCCTTCCTTATCAGCAAACCAACCTAGACCCTTTTCAGCATCAGGGAGCCAAACCCTGAGGTCAGGCCGCCCAGCATCTTGCCATGTGGTGCTGGCGTACGTGTGCTTCCCCCGTCAGACACCTTGCTGCTCAGAAGACGTTTCCGTTTTGCTACTTGTTGACTCATAAGCTAACCATGTTTTTTTAAACTCAATGATTTATGGAATCGGTCTGCTGTCTTGGGCAGTAATGAGTGTTGCCCGCACATCCTCCTGAAATGCTTGCCTGGCCTTTAAGACTGCTGATCGGTTTTCAGTAGCCCTCCCTTGTTTGCATCTGGCAGGATTATCTCTTGGGTCAGAGCTGTATTCACGGCAGTGCTGGGCACAAGGGCAGCTTGTGTCTTCCAACAAAGCCACTCTGTTAGTGCTCATCCCCAGTCAGCATGGTGCAGTGATTGACACAGTGGACTGAAGCTGGATTTTTCTAGAAAAAATGACTACTACAATGACAAAAATCTGCATGTTTGCTTTTAGGGACTATTTCTAATGACTCCCACAGCTAGTACGCCTTTGCAACAACCTCATTAGCTGGGATTTTTTTTTTTAATCTGGTGTCAGACATAGGGAACACGATGACCCTCGTGCTTTCTAGAAAATGATGAGCCTCTTTATACTCCTCTGTTGTTAATCCCAGGGAGCTTTTGTTTATGGCCTGTTAATGCCTATTGATACTGCATCCAAAATTCACACAAGCCATGAAGTGATGCATGCCTGGGATCTCAGTTTTTGGGAGGTAAAGGCAGGGGGATCAGGAGTCATTCTAAACTACATAGTGAGTTCTAGGTCAGCCCGGGCTAAGTAGTACCCTGTCTCACAATAAATAAATACCCTGTCTCAAAATAAATAAGAGGATAAAATGACATGGGAGGGCTATTTACCCTTAACCTGTTTGATAGTTTGTAGAAACCAACTGTTTGATAGTTTCCCTGTGTTAGCTGGAACAACTACAAATCAGAATTTCTCTAGCATCTGCTGCAAATTTGAAAACAGTTTCCAAGCTGACACACTTCTCATTGGGTTCCACTTTCCTGGTAACTTTTGTATCATTTCTATGCAAAATAACAAGTTAGTACAAAAGAAGAAAACTGAAATTAAAAAAAATATTTTTAACTCATTCAGAAATTATCACAAGAAGCTCATTTTGGTGGTTACGATACTAAGCCTATGATGGACCTCGATGGCTAGTGGTCAGGTGAAGGGAGGAGAAACCATTGAGGCTATATGATTGATGGGCAGCTAACAGATTGGGAGGGGGCAGTGGAGGAGGGAACGGACAAAATTACCCAGTCATGCACCCATGGGGGAGCCTGCAAGCTCCAAGAAATTGTCTTGAGCCTAGGATCTTGTATATTTCATGGCAAATAACCATTTTCCAAACCAAAAGCATTTTGGGTAAGAAGAGCAGAAGGGGCTTTATGCTTTTGAACCTCCTCCACGGCCAGCCGAGAGAGGACAGCTGGAATCTAGGCATATCCTTGTTTATCCTGGTGGCTCTGTGGTTTGGGCTGAAAAGACCGTCAGGAAGATTTTACCAGACTTGCAGAACTTTGGGGACCCCCTGTTCTGGACCATATGCAGGTCCAACATGCAGTGGGCAGTGAGCGTGTGGAAATCAGCTGTGAAGGAAACAAGACGCTGGGCGGGCTAGAGGGTTCTGAGAAGTCAGGTCACCCACCGACAGGGTCCGCATTATGGTGCTATTTTTTTCATTCTCTGGGACGGACATGAAGCAGGGAGATCCAAGAAGCTCATAGGACTTTTGTTTGCTTTTGAAAGCATTTTACTGGGCCTTCTATTTTTTGAACTTCATATTTATTTTGTGTGCGTGTGCGTGTGTGTGTGTGTGTGTGTGTGTGTGTGTGTGTGTGTTAGAGGGCACTGTGTGTCCCTGTGGAGGCCCAAGGGTGACTTCGGGAATCATCCTGGATTACTTCTGCCTCCTTCTTGCTTCACTCTGGAGTTTCCCAGGCTCTGCCCACCATGGCTAGAAGCGCAGGCTGCTGTTTCTGCCTGGTGTTTTTACGTGGGGCCTGTTGCTCTGAACTCAGGACCTTCTGCTTTCAAGGCAGCGTCTAACCCCTGAGCCATCTCTCCAGCCCGACTGACCTCTCTTTAAACCCACTGTATGTTGGGGGCTGGGTGATAACAAGTCTTCAGCCACACTCCTCACTGTTCCGTGGGTCCTGGAGAGAGGACGTTAGATCAAGCACATTTTTAAAAAGCCGTTTCTCTGCCCAGGCCAGGGACATCATGGAGAATGCTGTGCGCAAGATTGTCTCCTTGCTGGTGGAGTCCGAGGCTATGACCGAGAGGCTTCTGTCGGAAAGAGCCCCACTTACAGACTATGATTGCTACCAGGCAGCCACCACCCACTTCCGTACCCGCTGCTTCAACTGGCACTCATCCATGGTGAGCCCAGCCAGGGCCTGCAGCCCTCCCCACATCTGAGTTGCAAAAATTAAAATCAGGTGCAGACTTGTAGAAGGTTCCATCCGGACCTTGGTGCCAAGAGTGGCAGCAAGACAGACGACCGCAACCATTTCTGTCAGATTTTAAGGGCACACATCTCTCTTGGTGTGGGCCCTGCCCCCCACTTCAGCCCCTCACTTCAGCATGGTTTCTCCCTGCTGGTGGGCTCTCACCCTTCCCCAAGATTCCTCACGAAAGTCACACCCTGGTCCACCGAGGAGAAAGAATAATAAAGTTTCTGCCGATTATAGAATGACAGTCGACTGGTTCCTAAGAAGCCCCGTGGTTAGTAAGTACTGGGATGTTGGATTCTGCAAGGAAGAGGTGGGCAGGCTGTGGCCGGGGGTCCCAGTCTTACTCAGAGCCTGTGTATTTAAAGTGGCACCACAATAGGACCACGTGATGCTTGGTCACCCACCGCCCACGGCTCTTGTCTCGCTGTCCTGCAGGCTCTGGTCTTGCTCTTTGCCTCTGGAATCTGTCAGAGCCTCTCCCTTCTTCCCTGGGCTTCCGCATCCTCAGGTCCCCATAAGTTGCCTTCTTCCAAACTCCTATCCAGTCTAATCTGGTGCAATCCAGTGTGGCATTCACATAGCCTCCCTGAGTGTTTGAGAGTCACAAAGCAGACTTCAGGAGAGGGTCCTGCCCGTGGAGACAGCGCTGGGGGAGGGGGGAGGGCTCAGCAGAGGTCCCATGTCCTCACTTCCCAGCCCTGAGGTCTTGGGAAATCCTTACAGACACGTGTTTTTCTTGGGCGAGAGTCTGTAAGTATATGGAGGTTACTGGAAGGAAGAGAGGGATCTGTGACCCAAACAGGCTGAGAAGCCTGTCTCTGTGAGAACCAAAGTAGGATTTATTTCCCCATGGAGAGGACAGCATGGAGAGGTGCTGACAATTGGTTCTTTGTTCTTTGCAGTACGAATACGCCTTGAAACATTTGTACGTGCTGGCCAACCTTTGTGAGAAGCCTTATCCAATTGACAGGTAAAGCTGTGCTTGGCACTGGAAAAATCAGGGTCATTTTGAAAGCAGAAGGAGGAAGCACATCACGTCCTCTACAGAGAGCCGTTTCGATTCTGCTAATCATAGTCTGGCTTTGTTCTGGGGGCGTGGGTCAGCAGAATCAGGACCGCTCCGTTTTCAGTGTCAATGGCTGCAGGCTGGGGGGAGAGGCTGCAGGCTGGGGGGAGAGGCTGCAGGCTGGGGGGAGAGGCTGCAGGCTGGGGGGAGAGGCTGCAGGCTGGGGGGAGAGGCTGCAGGCTGGGGGGAGAGGCTGCAGGCTGGGGGGAGAGGCTGCAGGCTGGGGGGAGAGGCTGCAGGCTGGGGGGAGAGGCTGCAGGCTGGGGGGAGAGGCTGCAGGCTGGGGCGAGCGCGTGTGATGTTCTGAGCATCCCCGGCTCCATACTGGATTATATGTGTCTTGCTTTCCTCAGGGTGTTTAATTCACCAAATACTTCTTCGTGTCTCTTTCAGGATAAAGGCGGCCATGGACAATGTGTGCCTTCACCACTACTGAGCAGCTACCTTCTAGCTGCTTCTCCAAGTGTGAACACCACCTCAGGATGTGCTCCACCCACAGACGGACGAGGCGGAGCCAGAGGGCAGCGTCTGTGCCCAGGTCTCTGGGAATGTGGTCAGGAATTGGTCCAGGCTTTTCCTGCGTGAGACGTTTGCTCACCTTTACCCACTTCTTCGACCTCTGCAAGAACTGTGTGAAGTGCTGGAAAAACTACAGTTGGGGTGGGTAAAGCTCTGTGTAGAGAAGGGAATGTTTGCTTCTTACCGTTTTTCGTTTGCTACTAGTTTTCAAAAGTAAGATGTGCCTGGTACCTCTGGCCCGAGAAAGAATCTTTCTTTTGAGAAACTTGAAGCTGAAACCTCTGTAAGTCTTCAGAATCATTCATTGAAGAAGGCTAGACACCCTGAAGGGAAAATTATTTTTAGAAAATATACTTGATTGCTTTTATATTTTATTCTGCAATAAAAAAAAAAAACTAAGATTTGTAAGTGAAGCCAAGAATTTGTTTCGTGTTCCTGCTTTGTGGTTTACACTCTGGCCTCCTGGTGGGGCCTGCCTCCTTTCCTTCTGCAGCCTCAGGGTCCTGGGTCCTGTCTCCCCCACTCTGTTCTCTACTCTATACCTTCTGAGTTCACATTCTGTGGTGCCTGAGCTTTGGCTGTTTCTAGAAAGCCTTTTTGTTGGGCTCCTCCAGCCCACGGCTGAAGGAGCTTCTCCTTTGAGCAAACTTCAACCTCTCTGTCTCCCACCTGTGCCCATGTGATTCTGTAATGTCCCTAACAGGTCCCCAGCTGGTAGCACTGTTTTAGAAGGTGCTAGCACCCCCAGAAGGTGGTGAGGTCTAGCCGGAGTGTGTAGGTCGTTTGGGGGGTGTCTTTGAAGGCCTCCTGATCCTCACTCTTTTCTTCCTGTATCTCAGTCTCTTTCTCCTCTACCACGTACTCCCTCCACAAGGAGGCTGTGCCCAAACTTATGGACCAAGCAGCTGTGGCCTGAACCTTCTGAAATCCTGGGGCGAAATAAATCCTCTGGGTTGTGGGGTGTTTTCTCACTGCTCTGGGAAAGCCCAGCTGTCAAAAGCCTTCTGGGCCCTGTGAAGATCATGTGTCCCTGGCAGCAGATCGGGGGTGTCCTTATATCTGGTGCAGGGCAGAGCAGGACATGCCTGGAGAAGGTGACACCCCCAGGATAGAGGGCACCTAGCCAGTCCGTCTCTGTTTCCCTGGTCCGTGGCACCATGCCCAAGGTCCTCTGATGGATTTGTTAGAGGCAGGTGAAATCAATGCTAACCGGATCCATGCAGGGCAACAGTGTGTAGCAGGAAAAGGAACAGCGTGCCCGTGTTTGCTCCAGCCAATTGAAAGGAGCCCGTCACTGAGGACCAGTGCCATAGAGTTCCATTTGTGTGAAGTGCACAAAGGAGACAGAGAGAGAGAGAGAGAGAGAGAGAGAGAGAAAACATGGATGCCACAGCACAAAGTGCAAGTTCCCAGGTTTGCGAGCAGGTGCCTCACCTGCTGAGCTATGTAGCTGGCTTTTTTTTTTTTTTTGGTGTTTGATGGCTCACTGAGTTCCACGTACAAGGCTATGGGAAAACAACACACAGACATGAAAGAATTAAGAATCTCCTCAAAACCAAGAAGAGACACTGTCCTCGTAAAGATGACTCGCAGGCTCACACGAAGAACAGGACGTGTGAGGACTTCACATGAAGCCCTCTCCTGCCAGCTGCGGGGAGCGAGCCCTTAAGAGAACCAAGTCTGTGTCCCACCCACAGACTTCAGCTTCTGGTGTGAGGGGACATCGCCTGTCTAGGGCCTGTGGTGCTGCCTCGCCGCCTGAGCAGATCTTCACACACCCTTTCTCTGAGCTCTGACCGCTTCCTCCCTAAGGATCGCCCCTCACAGCTGCCGCGTGCGTTAAATAATTGCCAGAGCCACCAGCCAGTTCCCAGGACCCCAGGGTTCAGTTGGAGGGGTGCCAAATGCTGGCTGGGGGAAGGGGGCCCCCACCCCACACCTCTTTGAATACAGCAATCCGCCTTCTTTCTCCTGTCTGCTGGGCCAGTCTCGGGGCATAGCACTTGCTGACTGGTTGAGTGACCCAGCTGGTGCCCAGGGGTTTAGTCCGGCTAAGTCCAGCTGCCACTCCCCAGACCCCTTCCCACAGTCATGGAGGGGCTCCACATGATGTTTGTGCTTTCTCCGAAGGATCTAGAAGAGGGTCGACTCTTCATAGCCACTCAACAAATGCTGAAGTCCCCTCTCCCATTTTCATACACGTGTACATGTGTTTGCATGTGTGTGCATGTGAAGGCCTGAGGTTGATTTTAGGAGTTATCCTGGATTCCTCTTCCACCTTATTCTTTTTGAAGCAGGGTCTCTAATCAAATCCAGAGCTCATGGTAGAGCCGGTCTGCCTGACTACCTTGTCTTAGAGACTCCACGTCTCTGCCTTCCGAGGCTGGAATTGTAAACTGGCCACTACATCCATCCACTTGGCATTTCATGAGGGATCTGGGGATTCAAATTCTGGGTCTTTTGCTCACTTGCCGTAACTGCTGAGCTCTCTCCCCAAATACTGCCTTTAATCATGGCCACAATTAAGATCTGCTGGAGCAAGTTTTGATAAACTCCACGAGACCGACCCGTCCAGGAAATGTAGGGGCTGGATAAGGCTATCTGACCCAACTGGGGAGTCAAGGAGGTTTCCGGGAGGAGATACACTTTTCAAAAAATCTGTGTGTGTGTGTGTGTATCAGAGGGCACTGTGCATCCCTGTGGTGGACCAAGGGTAACTTTGGGAGTCATTGGGGATTGCTTCTACTTTCTTCCATCTGGGATATCCCAGGCTCTGCCCACCAGTGTCAGAAGTGCAGGCCACTGCCACTTCCTCTTGGAATTTTTAAACTCAGGTCCTTCTGCTTGTGAGGCAGGGG